>VUQI01002613.1:22295-36852 GCA_015106735.1 Paratilapia polleni | reverse complement strand
TGTATATATATACCTTAAACCTTAAACATGAGCCAAACATGAGGCTCCAGACTTTAAACGCTCTGATTAACAGTTTTTTCCTTACTCTTGGCTCTGTATGATGCCAGTGAGAGTGGATGTTCCCAATATGGTCTTCTCAGGCACACAGCTTAGGCTGAAGGAGCCCCACTCACCTGGTGTGCAAACCTGCTGTTTACAACGGGCATCAGTCAGAATAAAGTTGGCTTAAAGGGACATGGGCTAAAACCACTTGTGTCAAATAGAGGATTGAATTGAGGGGATAGGGCCAGTATAAGATAAATAATAGAGATGCACCGACTGCAATTTTCTTGGCCGATTCAGATTTGCGATTTTTCTCCAAGTGTGACCTGCTAATACAGATTTTTGCCAGTTCCGTTTTTCTTTCTAAGAACTATAACTGACAGCATATACAAACAATAAAAAAAAATCAGCTTTTCTTCAGTGTAAAATTTTATTTTCATAATAAAAGAAATTTCCCCCAAACTGCAGTAAGTTACAGGATCTTCTCTCACTTAAACAACTGAAAATTACATACTTAACTTAGCAAATGAAAGCAGGTGCAACAGATTTATATAACAAAATAAATATCAGGTGATTTTCCAGTTTATAAATTTGCCAGATAAGAGGACATCAACCCTTTTCTTTTTTTCACTCGTCTCCATAATTTTCCTCATAACTGCTTTGATCCTTTGCTCATACCGAGGCTGCTGGCTTGTGGCTGGCTCGGAGGTCTGGGTAGATTTAGCTTTAGCTATTTTTCCTTGGTTAGCTTCTTTAAAATGTCCATGTTCAGCTGGGTGAGGGTGATTTAAGTATTGGTTTGTTGTTACGAACATTTTTGTGGTGGACCCCCCGCGGTTTACTTTGGCAAAATTTGTGTCTTTGCTCACAGTGAAGAGTTTTAACATGTTGTTAGTATGGAAGCTCTTCATACAACCACACGCTAACAACACGTTAGTGTGTGGCGCATCAATGAAATGGACCGGCTCGTAATCAGATATATGCTGACTGGCCTGTCAGCATACATCTGAGCCTGAGTGCTGATAACGCTGCTGATTTTGGGCCCTGGCTGGTTGACCAGTGCATCTCTAATAAATAAGGACAATTTTGAACTATTAAACATGAGACGCTATACTGGTAGAGTAAAAAAAAAAAAATGGACCTGAAAATGAGCATAATAGGTCCATTTAAAGGCTACAGTAACCAAAAGTACATGTATTTTAGTGTGTGACTTTTTTGTGGATACACTGGAAATGCATGGCAAAAGAACAAATTAAAAATTTTTTAACATGGCCACTAAGCAATTTATAATGAAAACAGATCACTCTTTGTTTTAACCAATCTGTGAACCCCCACAGAACCAACAGGCTGCACTCAGAGGAAAAACAGAGGCTTTAAGTACCATTAGGGGTTTCTTTCATTGGCTAACACAGAGGGAACTGAGAAACATTCAGGAAGACCACATAAACCCATACAGTGACTTTAGTGTTAGCTGTTGGCTCTTGGCTGCTTTAATTTCATAAGTATCACTTTGAATTTTATTTCGTGGATGTAAATTTTAGAAGCACAACTTTACATAGTCTAGTTTGAAATTATGTTAAAATTGCAAAGAACATTTTAAAATGTCACCTTTTTTTTTTTTTCCATCTCAGCATGTTGTAACCGTGACTGTATCTTGTTGCACTCTTTACTTACTATGGGCTTATGGAGGAATTTTTTCTGGGTTGTCAGTAATCAGTCAGGGAGTCCTGGGAGTCACCACAACTGTGAAAGTGACATATTTCATTTAGAAGTATGTTTTGTGCCAGCAAGATGTATCTTGGGACACGTCACCATTGTAATGGAAGGAGATTTGAAATAAGTGGCAAATTTTGTATTTTAACCCTAAACATTCCTGAAAAGAAAAGAAAACAGCTCGAAATCAGAGCTGAAGTGCAAAAATAATACTAGAGAAATTGTGAAAGCATCAGTCGTGTTGTTGTCTTAAGTGACTAAGTGACTTATGTCAGTCACCTAACATGGCCTTTTTTAGCTTGGTCAAAATGGATGCACTAAATTTTTTTTCCATGATGAGAAATATAATCATATAATGTTGTGACTATTTCCTAAATGGCCTAAATAAATTTACGTTTAGTATTTCACAAACTCTTTCAAAGTACCTGAAAAAAAATGAAAATTTGTGTCCATGAAAACAAATGGATAGAGTCAGTTTTATGGCTATTTCACAGACTGCTATGAGACTGTCCTGGATCACTGAGTCCAGGTAAAACAGTCATAGAAAAAGTCTCATAGACTTTCACACATTGTCCAAATCTTAAAACCTCATAAAAATGAAAATTCTAACTCATGTCCAGTCTCTGTCAATGTATTTCTTTCTTATTTCTTTCATGACAGCAAAAGGCCCATCACAAAACTGCTGTAGGTTAGACTAAGCATGTAGGACACCAAGTGCTGACTCAACATTTAGTACAAGTAACAAGCTCACTGCAAGGTTGTTTTTGTAAATTAGAAAATACATTATGGCACACACTCATTCAGACCTCCAGAGCTCCCTGTTTGACTGAACATCAGTCAAACAGGGAGGGATTTTCTTGTCCACAGATAGCGTACCCTTGGGTGTTTATTTGCAAGTCGAAACTCCCGATTTGGCTGCTTGTTTTACTGAAGGTTGCAGAGGTTTGGAGGCTTCTGTAAGTAGTAATACTAAAGGACTGATTTGGGAAGATGTCCATAGTGCACTTTAATCTTTTAAATGGCTAAAAAAAATCTAAAATTCTATATCATATCTATATCTTCGTGGTCTGCCTGTACTTTCCCTTGCAGCACATTTAAAATTTGATGAGACTACATGTGCCAAACTGGTTACAAAATGTATGCTTTTGATTCTGTATGACAAGTTATTAAGTTTACTCTGAGGATACTGCTGTGCTAAACATAGCTGCTAACAATAAAGTCAACTTAATCCCTCAGGCTTACAGTGTTTTTCATTTATGAGATAAAACTCATTGAGACAGGAAATTACTACAGGAGTTATACAGTATGTGTAAAGTGACTGGCCACAAACCTTGTAAGCAGAATGCAATTTGTGAATACATCTGAATGAATCTTGCTCATATCTGTTTTGAAACTATATATTTTCCTCAAAAAGAAGTGCTTTTCTATGTTTAAGCTTGGAGCCAGTGCACCACAATGGGGACAAACAAACAATGTCAAACCCATCTTGGAAGTTAAATTGAGACATGAATGCAGACATAGGTTAGGTGACCAGAGAGTCTGCCTGTTGAACTCAAGTTGGCCGGACAAGCAACAAAGAAGGCGCTGAAATTTTATGGATGTGAAGCATGTCAGAAATAACACCATTTCATACGGCAGTATTGTTGGCTTATTCTCAAGCAGCTGTTATTAAACATGTAGCCCTATTTCATATATAAAGCATAATTTTGTAAAAAAAAATAGGAGGCTTGCATATGTCAGAAATACTGTGATTTAATTTTTTAACTGCTTGGAGAAAAAGAGGCACTTTAAATCATAAACTATAAACACTGTGGGATTACTTGTAAAATAGCTTTTAATCATATCCACCCTCTTCTTAAGGTAACGTGTCTGACAGGACTGCTAATCCTACATGTTAAAATGTGTGAACATTGTAATTATACATGTTTGTAAAGTGGTTTCACCTCACTTGCTCTTGGCTCTGGTGTTTGGTATTTTGCCTCTTAGGTATCTATTGTTTGAGTGACAACACAGCCTATCACTGTTAAAATGCCACTCAGTAGAAATACATAAAGGAAAATACAGTTTTCAGCTTGCCTGTTTACCTCTTAAAGTCTTAAACTTCATAAAGCGTGTACCATCAAGGGACTTTCATGACTTGGCATAGAAAACATTCTTCTTATCTAAATTCCGCAGTAAGATCTCAATAAGCAAATTAGCTAAGTGGAGCAGGCAGACTTTGTCACGACATATTCCAGATCAGAGGAAGTGTTGCTGCTGCGTGCCCTGCATTTTTATTTCTTTTGCTGAAGAAGAGGCTTTCTGTTACCTTTTGCAGGGCATGCCTGAGATGGCAAGAAGAAGCAGAATAAAGTGATCTTTCAGTTGTTGGGCTTTTTTCATTGGTCCATACTCAAGATAAACAGATTTTTTTTTTTTTTTTTAATGCATATTACATTTCAGTTGTTTTTATATAGAAATCAATGCAGCTTGTAGAACTGACATGGGGCGTTTCTGTATTTGATCAGAAAACAAAACACTGGGCATGATTTTCAGCCTCATGTGCAGCCCCATGTGCTTATACAATGGTCTTATATGAAAAGTGGTGCTGAATTGAATTTAATTGAATAGCCATTTTGGAAAGTGGTGACACAAGTGTGTAGACTTAATTAAGTAAAGTACATAATCCTACCTGTGTAGCCTAATAGAACAAGAGTTTTGAAATCAAAATATACTTCAGAACCTAAAGTAAAATTACTCAAAATTTTCAGCATCGTATACATTGTATTATCAACTCATAATTATTTATTCATTCATTTGTATATTACTCTAATGTTGCAGCTCGAAATGATTTTTAATTACTTACCTGCTGGTGGGTAGCTTTATCTACAACAATACCAATGTATTAGTAGAATTATATTTAAAAAATATGCAAAATAACAGGTAACTAAAGCTTTAAAATATATGATATGGAGTACAAAGTACCCCAGATGGGTCAGTCATATTTCAGAGGGGTCAAGTGCCACTGCAGTCCCCAGGAATTTAATCAGCTACTTTTTGTGCTTTTATTTCCAGGTACTCTCCTAGGACTAGTCAGTGAGCAGTTAAGCATCAGCAGTAGCAGTGGGGGTCAGTCAGGTGCCTGGGAGGTCACAGAGGGCGTGGAGCTGGATGTATGAGAAGGATTCATGGGCCTGAAGGACCATCTGGAGGATGGGACAGGCCACATCCTCAGCCCAGGGCTGGATCTGGACTACCTTCATGTGGAAGGTGCTGAGCGGCAGGCTGGGAATTTAGGAGTGGGTGCCACAATTAAGAGCAGTAATACTGTTGGTAGCAGTAGCACTAGCTGTAGTACTCTTTCAAGCTACAGCAGCAGTAGCAGTTGCAGTAACTTTTCTGAGGAGTGTGCCATCTCTGACAGTGAAGATGAACGGCTCCAGACTGGGTCTGGTTCTGAATCTAAAAACCCGCACCACGATCAGTCTCACCTACACCACAGAGAGTCCTCCTCAGACTGTCAGCCAGTCAGGCTGGATCTGCCACCAAACCAATCCCCTGGAGAACCCTCAGAATCACCTTTGACTGACCCCATCACAGACTGCCGCACTAAGGTGGAGTTTGCTCTCAAGCTAGGCTACTCTGAGGAGCTAGTGCTGCTGGTCCTGAGGAAACTAGGCCCTGACGCACTTATCAATGATATACTGGGAGAGCTGGTCAAACTGGGAACCAAAACAGAGATGGATCAGCAAGGAGGTCCAACTGTCTGGCAGTCTCCTACCTCGTCTTTGTCCTCAGTGGTCTGCACCTCCTCCAACTCCTCTCTGGATTCCTCTCGGCCACTGTGTCCATCCCGCCTGCTGGAAGACAAAGAAAACCTTCGGCCTGTTGTTGTGGATGGAAGCAATGTAGCCATGAGGTGAGGAAGCGAAGCGTTGGAAAACACTAGGTTTTTGTTCTACTTTCTTGTACCTACCCTGATGTTTCATGTCACAAAGAAAATCCATTGTTGTAGAAAAAGAAAAAAACTGGTTGCTCATGACTGATGTATGACAAAATAACCAAAATAGCTTTAACAGACAGTCGACCAAAATGATTAACTGTTATCTGGCTGTTAAGAGCCTAACAACTCTATGCAAGTTGGCAGCCATATAAGACACATTAGAGCATTGCTTGCTGCATGCTGGAAACATGCAATTTGGCTTTCTTGTCACCACTGGTTGTGTATCAGTTTTGTAGTCTTATATAAATATATATCTTATATCTATATAAATATATATGAACTGCTTTAATACAAACCAGTTGAAGTGTACAGTACGTGTGTTTTAATGAATTTTTTTGTGAGTCCAGTTTTTGCCAAAAACATTTATGTTGAACAACTTTTGCAGAGTTTGGATTTAAGCCACTTAGTTTAAAATTATGAGCCTGACTCATTACATCCTATACATGGAAAGCTAGAGGTGGTGAGAGCAGCAGCAAGACCCCAGCACAGAACAGAGCAGGCATCAACAGATGTGACACTGATTAAATCAGGCATAAAGAGTTGGGATAGAGGTGGGTTGCAAATCAGCTTCCAGTGCCTTATAGGAGATTTGCAAATTGGATGTGTAAAAGGGTGTCAGCTGAGCCATCAGATAATTATAGCTGAGCTTGAGATTGTGGCCTTCCTGATTCCTATGCCTGATTAAAAAAGCTGAGTTTGCAATTACAAACCAGTGACACATAAAGCTTTTAACCCTCTAACGTCTAAGTAGTCATCGGTGGTGAACCAAACCCTAACCCTAACACTAAGCAATCAGAATATGAAATTTTTGTTTTTACTAAGTTGTTTCCCCAAGTCTTTGCAATCAGGGAACAAAGAAAATAATCATTCTAACAGACACATGTCAAAAAATATTCACATTTCTTTCCAAAAAAAAAGTCAACTTTGCCTTTCTCCAAAATATAGAATTAGGTTCACCACCTATGATGACTTAAAAAAGTGTTTAAAAAAATTGTAAAAAGCCATCTTTGTTCATAATATCAAGTGGAGATACTTTACATTTAGATGCCTAATTGAACAGCTTCACTTCTAAGAATTTCTTTGTTAGCTGATTACAATTCAAAATACATGAATAACCTGTTAACAGAATAACCTATTAACAGTTTAACTATGAAAAACAAACTGCTTTTGTTGTGTAGTCTTAGCTGTGGGGCTGCTATTCTGTTTGCATCACTGACTGTGCCCTTAACATTTCCTTCTGCTTATGCAGTCATGGAAATAAGGAAGTGTTTTCCTGCCAAGGCATCCAGCTGGCAGTTGATTGGTTCTTGGAGCGAGGTCACCGTGACATCACTGTTTTTGTCCCAGCCTGGAGAAAGGAGCAATCTCGACCTGATGCTCTTATTACAGGTAACAGCTACAGTAGCTGTCACAATTTAAAGTCCCAGTAAAACAACAGTGTAAACAAGCAAAAGTATGCGCTTAAATCCTCTGCTTTGGGACGCATTTCTTATTATCAACTAACGCTAGTTCTTTTTCTGTGCTTAACTATTTTACCTCTCCTTGTTCAGATCAAGAGATCCTACGGCGTCTAGAGAAAAAGAAGATCCTGGTTTTCACTCCATCTCGACGCGTGCAGGGACGTCGCGTGGTCTGCTATGATGACAGGTTCATCGTCAAACTAGCCTACGAGTCAGACGGCATAATTGTTTCAAACGACAATTACCGTGACCTAGCCAATGAGAAGCCAGAATGGAAGAAATTCATTGATGAACGCCTGCTGATGTACTCGTTTGTAAATGACAAGTAAGCAAATCGTGCCAACATGAGAACGAAATCTGTTGGATTCTTTGGATTTTTATTATTTCAGTGCACCTTTGCCTCACTGATCAAATCCCCTTTGTACATATTAGAGAATACGCTATCTTTCACAGCCGTTGGATTTTTTTCTTGTATTAAGTGATTTACTGTAAAAAGGGAGAATTTCAAGTTGTCTCCATTTGGAAGAACTCTTAATCTGAATCTAATTTAAGTTTGTTAACTGCATATTTAGATTCATGCCACCTGATGACCCACTGGGACGCCATGGACCTAGTCTTGAGAATTTCCTGAGAAAGAAGCCTGTTATTCCTGAACACAGAAAGCAGCCGTGTCCTTATGGTAATGCATACACCTACAGGCATTTAAAAATGTTTGTGTATGTTTATTATCTAACCAATGTCATTATTTAATCTTCCATTAGGAAAAAAGTGCACATATGGCCACAAGTGTAAGTTTTATCACCCTGAAAGGGGCAATCAGCCCCAGCGAGCCGTGGCAGATGAGCTCCGTGCAAGTGCCAGAATTTCATCAGTAGCTTCCAGAGGCCTGCTGGAACATGCCCTGACGGTGAAGAGCCAAAAAAATGGTCAATCAGAAGGAATGGCCGAGGCCGAGCAAAGTCGGGACGCTGGGAAAAAACTGCCAAATCGGAGCCCTTGGAGCTCCTTCAATGACCTCATGCAGGACAAACTTCAGGTCTATTCCAAAGTGGAAGAACAGAGGGGAAACAGCAGCAGTAGTAGCAGCTGTGTTGTAGGGCATCCTGCTCCAGGGGGGCCCCCTTCATCAGGACATCTGGAAAGATGGGAGCACTCTGAGAGAAGTACTGGAGGCAGCTCCGGTGTTGCTGGAGCCTCAGGGCCAAGCAAATCTGAATCTTATCACAGATGCAGCTCTCCAGAGGTGGGCTACAACTCACTGGTAAAGGCTTATTCAGGCCTCAGTCTTGTAGTGCCACAGGCTCCTGAACACTTCTTTCCAGCTGATCTACGTCCAAGTTCACTGGCTTCAGACTGTAGCAGTGAAGACAGTGTCAGCTCAGATTCTTTCTCTCCTGACCCCGTGTTAGATGATAGCCCTAAGTGCCACCACCATCATCCTCACCACCATCATCGTCACTACTCTGGCCCATACCCCCACCAGGCAAGCTGTGTTTCTCCTAGACTGACCCAGCATTCTCCTCGTGGCTATCCCCTTCCTCACGCACTTTGGAGACAACATGGTTTTGGCATAGAAGACCCTCCATCTTCTGTTACCTCTCACGCCTCGCCACATCACCTCAAGAGCCCTTCAGCCTACATCACACCCCAGCAACAGCTTCATTTGCTGGGCAATTTCCCAGGGGAACCACCTTGTCCACAACATCCACCACAGACATCCACTGCTCACTCCCACTCTCAGAGCTTCCCTCACAGCCACAATACAATGGGATCCTTTTGGCAGGAACACGGGCTTCAGGATTCCCGAGTGTGCGAAGGATCACCAATTCATTCTAGAAGAAACTACTCTGGGCTAAACCAACAACCTCAGCACCAGATGAACTGGGACCCTAATTACAAGCCACCACCTAAGCCTTCCTATGATGTGTTTTCCTATAAGAGCCTTGCACAAGTCCATGGGAAGGCTTGGCAGTCTCCTTGGGGGCAGCAAGTTCATTCATCACCTCATAGCCTTTTAGGATCAAGTCTTCCATCACTCCCGCAGCAGTCCCTTTCACCTGTCCCTACCCACAAGAGCCACCCGCCCTCAGCGACCCAACACCCAAACCCAGCTGCCTTGGGTCGATACCAGGACCTTAGGGAGAGGGTGTTTGTTAACTTGTGTGGCATCTTCCCTCCAGATTTGGTGAGGATGGTAATGACCAGGAATCCACATGTGATGGATGCTCAGGAGCTTGCAGCTGCAATTTTGATGGAGAAGTCACAGCACAGTTCTTGAATAAAGACATAAGTTTTGATCTTCACCTTAACTTAGCTCATATTTGCAGGTATATCCCCATATAAGCTTAATAATAAAGTCAGGTTGGACATACAGAAACCAAAATCATAAGACATGAGACTTGTTTAGCTGTTAACAAACTGCTTTTTTGAAGTCATTAATTTTAATGGTATTTTTGTAAAGGGAAATCCCAAAACTACCTTGCTTTTTTTCTGTAAATATGCCTGCTGTAACATGTAAGAATGGGAAATGTTGTGGTTTATTTGCATATTCCAGCTATTTTTGGTTATGAGTCAAAACACCAGTGTACTTAGGGAGGCTTGTAAGGTGCAGTATTATTCATTTTAAATTAATTTATTTGTTACTTTTTAAATTATTTATATAGTTTTAAAATCATTTTGTTTTTTGGGCACTTTTTGTTCTTTTTTTTTTGCTTTCTCCTTACCTTTTCTTTTGGCAATCATATCAGGGTATAATTATAGCTGTTTGTGCTGTTTATCTGAGTGAAATATCTGTTTTAGTCACTGAGATGGAAACATGGGGTATATAACATTTTCAGCATTAATATGATACACATGTATTTGCCACAATGCAAATGCATGCGTATCATATTTGACGCTCAAATGAGCTCAACAAACAGGTCAAAAGTTTCTTTCTGTTCTCACAGGTGGCAGATCAGTTGTTGTGAGATTTTGTGGATTTCCCCCACAAGGAAGTGAAACTCAAACTGCACCCACAAAAGAAGACAGCAAAAACTCCACTTGAAAACCCCAAGCTGTTGCTCACTTTTGAATGAGTTATTTCCTCTGCTAGGATAGCCCTGTCAGCTGACGGTTCATCATGCGCCGTCACTAAACCCTAGCAATACTCTAAATCAGATCAGGTGGCGGCTGAAAGAATGGTAACTGGAAAGGTTTAGGTGGAACAAAGATTGTTGATGTTATTTTAATTTAAATTATGTGTTAATTTATTATCTTTAATGTTTGTGAATGTCTGTGGTGTGTGAGACACAGGGTCTCCTTTTTCAGTGGTGTCACCACTATAGAGGGGTTTATCTGCCTCAGGCAGGGTGTAATACTTTGTATACCCTTCTGTGGACCACACAGGGATCCACAATTTTGCAGTTTATGCTAAGCTGGAAACAGACTGGCAAGCATTAGTTAACACCTTAAAAACACCGCATTACCACGAACATCAATTTGGAACATGGTAGGTTTTTGTTTTAGAAATTTTTCTCAGGGGTTACTCATGATATCACTGCCAAATTTCAAACTCAGTGGTTTGGTAAAGAAAAAAAGACAGATTAAAAAAAATGCAAAAATATGTTGTTTTTTTTTTTTGTTTGTTTTGTTTAATTCAAAGGGCTCCTATAGGTTCCCAGTAATTGTTCAGCTATTTTAGCATCATTTGTCATCATTTTTTAATATATCAGTTTATTATTATATCAATAACATATAGTTAAAAAAAAATTGATACGTCACAATTTTGCAGTGCTAAAGGGGACTTCATTGAATTGCCTGTTTTTTTCCCCCCTAAAAGTTTTGTTTTGGGCGGGGGGTGGGGGGTAGCCTTTAAATGTATTTTTAGCATTTTAAAAGTAATTTTAAGTTGTGTTTTAATAATGCAGCTCACTTGGAGCTGTATGTTTTTGAATGAAATTATGATAATAATTTATTTTTTACTATCCCCGCCAGTGGGGTGATTTAAATACCTGAGGAAATGTTTGGAAAGCTAACACGCTTGCCTGGTTAGCATAATTTCAAGTAGCCTGATGACACCTCTCTTAGTTGATACAAATTGTATCCTGTAAACTTTTAAACAAAATCATTGTTTTATATGAAAATGTGTAAGCAAAAATATTTTCAGTTTAATATTTTTGTTTATGTGGCAAAATATGCCCACGGTACTTAGGCTTTTATATAAGGGGGATTGTTATTCCCCGTTTCCAAGTGCAGTAAAGTCTCACAGGCACTTTTTGGATGTAGTTATTGCTTGTATTGTCAGTGAACTGAAAGCGTGGTACGGTGTAGTTCAAAAATGATTAAACATCTTAACACTGGTTGGGTAGAGGCCAGGTTGGCACAAGTTCATAAAACAGTAAAAATAATCAGGGTTAAAGGTGTTATACATGTTTATGGGGGTTGTTAAAGTTTACTGATGAAAAAGGCCGTGTTACAGGTTCCTGGCATCGCACTCCAACACCGGGGACGGCAAAAACACGGGAGGTTTTAAAGCTCCAAATGTTTCTTAACTGCTTTACACAAAATTTGTTTCTTTATGTCCTTGGAGCTTTTTAACATAAAAAAACAAAAAAAAAACCACCTTTCTCTTCAAAAGCTGGACAGTAATATACACGGCATGAACAAATATCAGTAACAAACAGTCTGTTACTTAATTTCTTTCTTTCTGTGACCCTTACATGGTCATGTGCTGTGATGCTGAAGGCTAAGTCTGTCATAACCCTGTGCTCTCACCCTGCTGGTCTGGCACTGTGTGCTAATGTTTGCTAAAGAAGTTTAGACACTCTACAGTTTAACAAACTTCAAAAGTTATTGTGTTTACATTCTGCTGGATATTAACAACTTTCTCCGGTGTACGAGGACAAAAAATATTTTTCTATTGCTACAAACGTTTTAAAAAGCTATTTTCCTAATTGTATGCATTTTTTTTCCCTCACGAAAATGTCAGCGTGAGCGTTGCTAAATAATGGCAGAAATCATTGCTAACTGTGCTAACATCATGCTGTGAATGGATTTCTCTAAGTCATGCTTCAGAAAGTGAGTTCAGACTGAACATGAGGCAGATTTCTGCTTCACTTCAATTTGAGTGTATCTAATGTGCTGACTATACAGATGAAAATGTTTGTTAGCTAGCAATGTACACACTTAGAGTAACAGTTCTTTGTTATTTTTGTAGTTTCTTACATCTTCTCCATATATCCATTTTGTCTAACATTTTAAACTCATTTCCTTAATGCTAACAGTCCTCAAAAGAAAAAAACAAAAACAAAAAAAAAAAAACCTGGGACTCAAGAATCCCGAATTTAAATCTGCTGGAGAATTATGTAACAGTAAAAACGGTTGCACGTAAAACCTTCAGGGGGAAGAGCTTTTGGAAACCATAGACAGTATAAAAGACGGATGTAGCCACCTTGGATAATCCTGCTTTCTGACTGTAATAAGGTACTCCCTTATTTCCCAAGGGATTGCCACAGTGGTTGGATCAGCATGTCTGATTTGGCACAGATTTTACACAGGATGCCCTTCAAATTCTCCAGGCTTGGGACTGGCACTAAGAGTAACTGATCTTGTGCCCCATGAGGCTGGGTTTGTGTCTCCACCCCATCTCAAACCGGGGATCTTTAGCGTGTGAAGCGAGTGTGTACTAATGACTATCATTTACAAACTGAACTTCACATTTTATTAAATTTGACTTGAAACGACTGAAACCATAAAGACATCAGAAAAGTGTTTCTTGAGGACACAGAGGAAGGTAGCCAACCGCCGTTCTGCCGTAGCTTTCTGTTGAGGTTTTGCAGTTACATGACTGCTTAACATGTGACATTAAGTTATCCTCCATTTTAAATGTTGACAGTCATGGTGACAGCATAGGGTCAAGTGAATGGTTTCTAGGCCCCAGTCACACAGGCCTAGAAACCAGTCAGTGACCCCCCTGGCAACCACCAGTTGCTTGGAAAAACATATGCATTTCCCCCACCAGTTGGCAAAAACCTCCTTGTGATTGCTTTGGTCACTAGCAGATTGCCATAGTCACCAGTAGTTTGCATGGAACATGCTGACTTATCTGCAGCGCTGAGGTACAACTTTTACTTTGAAGGCGAACGTTCTCCATTTTTACTACCACTCAGCTAATAGTTGGTGAGTGTTTGCAGACAAGTCACCATCTTCCCTGCAGACTACAGGCGACAGCGGCAATCTGCTAGTGACCAAAGCAATCATAAAGAGGTTTTTGATGCATCCTCCTCTTTGAAATCCAGTTCACCTAGCGACAGCCAGCAACGTCCAGGAACCACTCGCCAACCAGTCGGGGAATACAGGAGGAGGTTGCACCACGTCCAACATGGCAGACAACTGTCGAGCAACGTGCGCATGACATTAAGTGAGAAACCTCTATACACCTGGAAGTTTTTTTGCAACCAGGGGTGTCGCCCCCTGCTGGCCACTAAAAACAACGCAGGTTTAAGGCATTACTGTGTTAGCTTCATTTTTCAGACCTGGAAGCTACATCAACCTTTTATACTATGTTTTTAAGATTTTTTTTAAATCAGATTTGAATGGAGTTTTTATATATGCATTTTTTAATGTCCTGGTGAACACTGAAATAAAGCTTAATTTTTTGCTCCAGAATAACTGGGGAAAAAAAGCCTTAAGCTGTGTTTAATTTTAACAGTCATACAACACGTTCCCAAACTACATTCATTTTTTTCCTAATCAATTCACTCGTAACAACTTACAAATCATCACCAAGCTTTTGGGCGAAACTCATTTAAGTGCTATATAAAAAAATATCAGCCTGAGGTAGACTTGTGCATTAATAGACATAATATATCACATAGTGAACTTACATCTGTTGTCTAACATTTGCCTCAAGTTCAGTCTGAATGCATGTTTAAGAATTTGCATGTGGGGTTTGTCTACCCAGATGAAGAGCCACTTGTTGCTCATTTGACTAAAATCCCGCTATGTGTATTTGTATTTTATTATGTTTGATCGATAGGAAAATTGTAAAATGCCAACAGTCCCTGTTTATCACAGTTTATTCACACCTTCATTTCTAATGTGCTTTAATACAGCTTCATTTCTGCTACAGAAATAAGTGAATGCCATCTCTTCAGGGACCAAAGCCAGGGAAAAGGCGGTTTATTGCTCATCTCTAAGGCCAGTGGTGCTTATATGAAACCAAAATAAAAACAAAATTGAAATGTTTGACCTTTGCTGCTGTGTCACTGTATGTCCTTCTAGGAAATGAAGAGATTCGTTCAAAAATGTGCCCCAGGGCTGTGGTGCCAAATAACAGTGTTGATTTATATACACATGGGTGACAAATTAAAGGGAAAAACTA
>VUQI01002613.1:2426-12490 GCA_015106735.1 Paratilapia polleni | reverse complement strand
AAACTATGGTTGAATAGATTTTTTTTTTTTTTTTTTTTAATCTAAGCAGCACTGCCCCCTAATGCTCACAACGTGTTACAAGTGCACTGTCACTCTAGCTCATATTTGTTCATACAAGGTGTACAGGGTTTGAAGAAATATACTTGCCCGATCTTACTTATGTATTAAGATCTAAAGATCTAAATTTAGTGGAAAACTGCAGTAAATGAGAATCATCTATTGCTATCTATATGTCGAACAACAAACTCACATTTGAAACTTTGTTTTGCATTCCTTCCTCCTGAACTGTGACTTTCTTTTATTACATATGCAAACTGTGCACTTTAGTGTATTTATTTTTTTACTTTAAAAAAAAAAAACAAACAAACAAACAAACAAGTCTTTAATACTCAACTACTGACCAAAAATCAGTATGTAATTGTTCCACCTTGTGTGCGTGTGTCGTGAATTTCACAAGCCAAAAATGCTAGAAAGAAATACCTTAAAATAAATAAATAAAAAATTGCTATAATGTGATAAAAACAAGCATGTACTGTACCTCTCCATCTGCTTGTGGTGCTTCTCCTCTCTGGCCTGAGCCTTCATCTGCTGCACCTCGATGGTGTCTGGCTTCCTCCTCCTCATGTACAGCTCGTGGTTTCCCATACATAACGCCAGGATGCGCTTGTTGATCCGCAATCGAGGGGCGTAGAACACAAAGTCCTGGAAGAAGCAAAGATGACAAGAGCGGATTAGTGAGTAAAAATATAATTACCCCATGGGGAAAAAAAAAAAAAAAAAAAAAACATCAACCGCACATTGATTCATCAGCACTTACTGGAGCCTTCTTGTCGATGGGCTTGATGACGAATTTCTTGTCGTTGAAGGAAATGTTTCTGATCTCACTCCAGGGGAAGCCGATCTTTGGTGACAACCTGAGGCAGCAGAGACAAAGTTTTCACTCCACATTTATAAGGTAAATGCATGAGTTACCTGTTTACTTTCTGTGTGCAAACATTTTCAAAAGTTCACTGTCCATGGGTTACTTCAGGAGTATTTCTACATCCTGGCTTTCATCCATCATTCTGTTGTTTGTATGTTGGCTGTGTGCGCTACTGTTTAACACCACCAGAGGGCACTGGTGTCAAAGCAATCCGGAGCCAAATAAGCAGCTGGTAAATTCCCTTGTTTACAGTGCATTCTTTCATCTTGTCTAATAAAAGTTTAATTGGAGAATGTGGATTTAGTGTTCTAAATAAATAACTGAATACAGTTTTCTTGTGTAATTAAGTTCTGAACTGTAGAAGCAGATCAACTTTAATCATCCACCTCTACTCCACTTCTTCCCAAGTTAAATGGAGTAGGTGTCACTGACAGAACTTCTCTTGTTTCATTTTGTTCCGTCTTTGACTGAAACTGTGTGTTGATTACATCAACTACACAGATAATTTCCAACCTTTTGTCCCCACGGTTGTATCAAATGAAGCAATGTTTACTTAAAACCCCTAGACACGAGTTGCACTTAAGCTCTTGTCAGATCTGAAGAAGACTAAACAGAACAAAGACGGCTGTCAGGAAAAACCTGTGAACTGTGTTATTAAAGTTCACAGGTTAAAGTTATTAATGTTAAAAATGTTAAGGAGTATTAAGTATACTGTATGCAGTACATATCCATTCATATGTGTAGATTCATTACTTGTCTTCATGCTCATAGATGTTGAGTCCCAGGGCGTCGACCCCGAGCCACAGCTCTGTACCCTTCTTGTTTTTAATTTCAAAGTAGTTGACACCGTACATCTCCAGGTCCTGAGCTATTTTCAGATACTCCATCATTGCATCCTCCCTGCATACAAAAAAACCCCAAAAAAACAAATGGCAATCAGCAGAAAGACACAAGCATTCAGGTGTCAGTGTCTTCAATACTTTCTAAGTCTGATCATGCACTCACCTGAGCATGCTTCTGTGTTCCTCGTGCCACGTCTGTATTCTGTCCTCCCACTGCTCCTTTGTCAGCTTGTGCTGCTCCAGAACTCTACGGGACACACATGGAAGAAAAGGATACAGAAGAAAAAGAGTTCATAGTGTGAATAATAAACAGGCTGGGATTTAACTCTTATTTAACTCTTAATGTCATGCAAGCAATATTGCGCATTCAGTATATTTTGTGATTTGTGAGGGTGGCTTCAGCTCCAGAGGCAGTACTGGTTTTCCATTCATCACAAGATTGGTGGTTCAAGATACTGAACCCCAAATTGATGGCCAGACCGATGTCTTGCACATTTCTGGTCTAAACATAACTAAGCGACCCCTGAACCACATATTTCAATGGGGGTCCTCAGTGCTGTATATTGTGTATATGTATCTATTTTACCTCTGTGGCAGTAGCCGGTCAGATGCCAGGTAGCCAGGCTTATGAACGTCTTTGTTGTAATCGCCGTATTTGGCCTGGACAGCATAGGAGGCCAGCAGCACGGCTGTCTCTGGAGGACAGTAGTTCTCATCATTCAGAATGGCCTCCTTCACCTGTACAGAGTGCACACACACACACACACAAACACAGATTACATCAGGATCTTCTGACTCTACAGTTAACAGGTACAAAAAAAATCCACAGATGAGCTGAAATGCAATACTAATGCAGTTAAGAGTATGTGATTTTTGGTACTTTCTTTTTTAATCCTGTGAATTTATATCATTCAGTGATCATCTGTGTCACCTGCACTGCTATTTACTAGTGCTGAACAAATGACTCCAAGTCCTGTTTTCCAAGCATTTGCTGTGGTGGTGTGTATTCAGGTATAGGTGGGCTTACCAACCCAGAGAGTGGGTCAAGGAAGGTAAGGTCTTGATTGTACTCTGTTGCGGACACGGACACAGAAAGCTGATGGTCGATTAGTCATTCCTGTTGCAGACCGCTGGAAGTCCATCACCTGGGGCACATGCATAGTTGATGCATTGTTGTAAAGTCTCCGTGGATGAGTCCACATGGTTACAAAAAAATTGGCAGGCATGCGGACAGACCCCCACACTCACCATCTAATGACTAAATTTACATCTCTTGGACCCAAGCAGACCCTAGCGAATGCGCAGGCATGCAAAGTAGAACACCTGTTTAAGCCGGCACTGAACCACTGAAAAAGCACTTAAACTGATGTTATAGTTTCCGCTAGGGTCTGCTTGGGTCCGAGTGATGTAAATGTTGCCATCAGACCGTGAGCGCAAGGGTCCGCTCACCTGGCAGTTTTTTTTGTGACCGTGTGGATTCATGGTCAGAGACTTTACAACAATGCACCAGCTATGCATGCACCCCAGGCGCTTCAAAGAAGTATCACCAGAATGATTACTCAGCCGTGGTGTCTCCAGCTGTCCATCTCCGCAACAGAGTATAATCAAGGCCTTACACTGATATACAAGAGAACTTCAGGTGACAACAACATTTAGCCAGAGCAAAATTGATGCGGTGCAATAAATAAATATCAGCCACTGACATTACTGCCTTGGATCAAAAAGCTCCTTAATCATCCAGACGACAGTTGTAAATCACAGCTCACTTTTCATGTTTTCACCAGATAAACTTGGCAGGCTCAGCAATTCACAGTACCTGCAGGAAGAAGAGTTTCTGTGTGATCTCCTGGATGAGCTCCTCAGAAACATCCTCAGGGAAGAATTTTGCTCTGAACTTGAACTGTAGAGGATTCTCCTTCTTGACATCCTGCTGGGTCACCTGGAGGGCACACCCAAACACAACCCTTCACCGTCTGCCCTTTAAAGTGCATATGTAACATGAATGTTTTGAACAAAAAAAAAAAAAAAGGAAACTTTGAATCTTCACTTAAAATAAGGTGAAACTGATCATTTTTTAAATCTTCTATGTAGTGTTATAAAGTAATAACAAAAGGAGGATTACTGTTTACAGGCAGTCATATGATTAAAATGATGTTTTCTTGATGTGGGAATAAATGTATATGCACAAATGATAAACACATGAACATACTAAAGATATGACAATGACATAAGATTACTTTCCATGGGGTTGATTTAAGTGTTGTGGGTGGTTGTACTTAGGGTCTCCCACCTTCTTGTTGAGTTTGAGCCACGTCACATAGCCTTTGCTGTCTGTGTACTGCAGGCCGAAGAACCAGACCTCCCTCAGACCCACTGTCTTCACCACCTGAAACCCCAAAAATACCTTTTGTCATTTCCCCTGTAGAAAGTCTCAAAATGTCCCTCTCAGTCTACAGTTTCAATTCTTTTAGGATTTGGGCCCACAAATTATACATTTGTGGACATTTGCATCAGATACAGTAAAATTGTTGCATCATCTCAATGGTCTCACTTACTGACAGCAATTCGACCAAGGCAACACATGTCATCAGAAAGTGAAATATTGAAAATTAAAAGGAATTGTCCTCAATCGTGCCTCCAGCCTACCCTTTTCTTCCCTCTTTATATACTTTCCCTTCACTTCAAACCTCGTCGTTCCTCCCTACTCCCTCACACACACTCATGTGTTTGCCATTCACAAACTATTGTCCCATTTACACACAGAGACAAAGCATGAGAGAGAGACAGACAGTCCCAGAGGGGATGTAGACACTCACTCAGATGTTAAAGTGATTTACACAGTCAATACCACAGCTCTTATACCATATAATTAACTCTCTCACACGCATAGAGAATGAAAGGCATGCTGACATAAACAAGTTAAATACCCATGTGTATCAAATAGTCACATGCACAAACAAATGCAAAAAAAAACCAAAACACAAAAGCCCATCCAATACACACTGTTGTGATGGTAACGGTACAATCAATTACATTTGCAAACACACACACACACACACACACACACACACACACTCCTACACACAGCGGGCCTCCAGCAGGACTGCGGTACGAGGAGACAGCCATTTACATGCCGAGAGGCTCAGCATGCAAATTTAGAAGGAAAGCCTCGGAATGTGGATGAAAGATTTTGGGATGAGAGAGAAGGAGTCATGAGTGGAGCAGAAAAGAGGAAAGACAGCAACATAAAAGCTGATCAAGCTGACTGGACCCCTGAACAGGACTCTTTACTTTCATGTTAGATAAAAACATTTGCTCACACAGGCAATTTTACAAGCAAGTGTGATTATCACCCATCAGAGTGCTCATGTTCAGAGGCTTACATGTTTGGGTTACTTTGATTGAAAAGCTTTCCTATCACGCTATGGCCTTTTATCATTCTCTGTGTGTTTATGTGTGCATGTGTGTTTGAGGGAGCCATTTATATTGAGCTCTGCAGCCTCTTTATCAATGAAGCCTTTACTTCATTCATGTGAATCTGGACCAAATCAGGGCAGTTTTTTCTGCACTGCACATTATCACAAAGCTCATTGTTCACTCCTGGACATGCGGTTTCCTGTACTGTAGGTAACTTTGCCGCACTGCAGTTAAAGGATCTCAGGGAGACCGGACTGTTTTCACACCACAAGATTATAAAGGATGCTCATTCTGAAGGAATATAGCTTGTTGAAGCTCGTTAGTTTTTGCTATGTATATCAATCAAATTTGATTACAGACTCAGGATGCAGATCATAGTAAGAAGACATGGTTTAAAAAGATCTAGATCTGAGACAACTATGTCAGTGTCTCCATGACTGGGATCGGTATTGATCATGTGACACTGCAAAATTTAGAAGGAATCTCTTGGAATGTGGACATTCTTGGCAACCGAGACTCTTTATCAGCTGATCAGGCTGACACTTCTGCTGCCTGGAGCGAGGACAATAACCCTGGAGGAGCTACAGGGTTTCAGTGATGGGGCTCTTCCAGCAGTTATCATGGGGAATGGGAGGTGTTTGGACAAAAATATGGACAGTGAGCTGAGTTTAAAGCACTTTATAAGCAATGCTATTTTGTTCTGTGACAGTGTTTTATTGAGCCAAGTTGTTTTCCATGCTTTGGCTACTGTAACAGTAATTTTCCAACTTTTGGGATGAATGAAGTATTTCTTATTCTTATTAACTTGAACAAAGGCTTTGAAAGCATCACCAAAACAAATACATTAAATGAAGACTCATTTTTACATCTGTGTTTGTTTATAATTTCCTAAATAAGGCACATTTACAAGGTTTTAGCTTTCAAACTGGACATCTCTGGAGTTTAACATTTTATCTAACTGGCAGAATTATTTCCAGGAATTCTGACAGTACATTAGTTAAAGCTATACACTTGCCAATACCTTGGCTGCCTACTGAACAGCTTTTCCCTTAATGACTGGAATTACCAGAACAGACAACATTGAGTCTGGTAACAAGCCATAAAAAAAGAAATCCAGGAAAACCAATAGGAAGGAGGGGTGCTATCCTCATGTTGGAACATTTAAGATCTTTGGCAGTAATATGAACTAAACCACTTACTTTGTTAGCAGCTTATTTATAGATTGTTTCATCTCATGTAACACAATCAAAATGTAATAATGACTCCATATATTGTCCATATTATTATAGATCTATTTGGACACAACAGAATAAAGGGCTATAATACTTCCATGGTAGATCCAGTTAGGTGATATCTGTTGCTTCCAATTGGACCTGGATCAGAACCAAATGTCCAATCATGTCTCAATAGGAAATCTCTCACCCTCTCTCTATATATGTGTGTGTGTTTGTTTGTTTGTTTTTTCAGGGATGGATTTTCTCATATTTTCCTGATTTAGTGTTCTGCCTTCTAAGGAATAACTAATAAATAAAAAAAATAATATGTACAGCTTAATTAAGTGTGTGCTAATAAGAACTGGCAGTTGGTTTGAAGCCTTAAGTCTGCAATGCAGAATAGCACCAGAGGGAGGTGCCACCTTCTTTTTGTTATGTTCAGCGAAAGTTGAACTGTGTTGTACACAGACAACAAGGAGCTTCTTATCAGCATGACTAATGAATGTAGTCATGCAAGTCATGTACAAAGAACCAGTGTGGTCAAGTCTTCATTCCCATGTTTGAAATAAAATGTTGAGATATGTCACACCAATGCTAGGTGAGCTAGCCACATGTTGCTAGATCTGATCATTTAATTGCACGTGTTATCCCCACCGGTTTGTTAATTTAGAAGCTGCAAGGCATCCATCATCTGATTGCTTCCTTTTGGTCTAATTTAAAACCAAAAAAATCTCAAATAAGAGAATATTTGGTATTCTTTCTAGAGAGACTGAATATAACAAAAACACAAAATACACAAATACCCCTGTGCTGACTGTAAACAAGCATCCTCTGGCAGATTCATTTGTACTATGCAGCACGAGTGCGTGCGCGCACACACACACACACACACACACACACACCCCCCACTGGGCATTTGACAGTTGGTTGCTATGGCGATGCATAGGCACAGGCAGCTGAAACATTCAGATTTGGTGAGTCAGCTGCCCTGTGTGTGCTGCATAGATAGAAAGGCGATATTACAGAGAGTAACAGATGAGGAGAGGTAGTGACAATATTCCAAGTGGTCACAAAAGAAGCCAATTCACGTTAATTACAAAAACACGTTGGCTTTGGTGTCACAAAGGGTTTGTTGAGTTCTCATAAAATGCCAAAGTCACACAGCTGTAGACCTACAATTCCTGTATTCTGTAAGATAAAATGTTTAGTGTCAATGGAAGCTGGTGGATTTAAATAGAGTGATATTTTTCTTAGTGGTTTCCAAAGACCAGTTAAAACTATCAGCTGTTGCCACACATGGAACTAATGAATATCTTCAAACTTATTTAATGTTGGACCAGGTCTGTGTATTGAAAGGGGGCAGGGTTAAGTGAGGTGGCAACATGCGTTTCGAATGCCACAAACACAACAACCAGCTGATCCGAGCAGAGTCGGGCTGAGAGTAAACTAGTAATTAAATAACTACACATAACAATTGTTAGGAAAATCTGTTTCATGTGTCTGGAAAGAAAAAAACAAACAAAAACAAAACAATAATACAAATAATACAAAATCTCTTTTTTGTGTGAGTGTGGTTCTAAGCTGATGTGAAAGCAGCAGTCGAGCAACAGTATTAACACATACAGCGATTACAGCTATAGCTTTATACATGCAGGTATGTGACAGACGTTAAACCAGTGTTTAATGATAAGAACAAATGTTTAAACCACAAAATGATTATTATTACTGTCACATTAGAGTGTGTAAACAAGAATCTAGCATTGTTAGTGACCCTCTGAAGCTGGACCTATGCACACTGGTGCCCAAAGGGTAAAGTTTCAGGGATAGCTCTGAAATATAATGTGACCAAACTTTGCTGGTAGTGTTTGCTCAGCTATCCACAACAGTTAGAAAACACACACAAAAGTGCAATATCAATGCCACAATTTCACTGAGCATGTATATTACATTTGCATTACATTACATGCATGTATAAGTACAGGTGAGATTTGGTCTTTACACAGCAACAAGTCTTCATTTATGCTGGGAAGACAGATGTGTTGTAACACATACAGCCTTACTCTACTCACACTGTACAGAACATGGACATAAGAGTGAAAACAAAAGCAGAAAACAAATATGTCTCTCTTGCATTTTGTCTTCCTCCTCTACCACCACAACCCCAACAACCCTTTGTAATCTGACAAAACAACACTGAAAACTGCCCTTTTACTTCTCAGACAGTATATACACATAACACAGTCATGCACACTGTCCACCCAATACTTCCACCCATCTGCTGACTCCTGAAAGCTCCTCTTTTGAACAAAGAGTGCTTTGTTTGTCATCTCTGTACAGAACCAGTACCAACCCAAACCCAGCCAAGCACCCCCTGGTACACACACACACACGCACGCACACGCACAAACACACACGCACACACTTAGTTTCAGTACTGCATTTCATCAGTAGTACATAACAGACAACGTGAATCTTTCAGTAGGTCAGAGTTCAAAATATCTGAAGTGTCTACTCTAACAAAAGTCATTTTGAACCCGTCTCGCTGTCAAAGATGCTGTGGTCCTCACAAGCTGAGGTCATGGTTCTTATAGAGATAAAAATGAATAAATAAAAAAAATTCAACATGTATCTCTTTGTGTGTACAGAATGTAACTCTTACCTGATCGAAGAGCTGTTTGCCTGTTGTGTTGGGCTGGATGGCAAACTCCAGCTCAGCGTCCATGGTGGTGACACGCACATTGATCTGTGAAACACAAATATATGACTTGATGGATCAGGAAATGGTTAAAAAGAAAAAAATTTTAAAAAAAATAAATAAAAAAAGGGGAAAAAAAAGAAAGAATTGAAATACTTGAATATTAAAAATTTTACTTGATTTCATTTCTTGAAGACAGACTGTATATAAAAGATGGATGTAGCCAGTGTGACATCATCCACTGGACCATAATTTTGAAGCCTCACATTTAGCATTATGGGTTTTGCAGTCTTGGTTTGTTTGGAGCCAGAAGTGACCATATTTGGACAAAAGGGTGGACACTGGCAAGTTAGTTAGAAAGGTGCACCCACAGGCTGTATGGGTGCATTGCACAGGCACAGATACACTATATGGACAAAAGTAATGGGCCACACCTCTTAATCTTTGAATTCAGGTGTTTTCAGTCCCGTTGCCACAGGTGTATCAGATCAAGCACCTAGCCATGTGGTCTGGCTTTACAAACACTTGTGAAAGCTCACTGAATTAGAGTATAGTACGCCACCTTTGCAACAAATCATTTTGAAAATGACTGCTTAATAGACGTGTGATATAAGTAAAACGAGGGGGAAAGGTGGAAAGGAAACTGCAACACACATAGCAGGTCAAATGAAATGTGATATGAGAATGTTAATATACTGCATCTAAAAAAAGGAAACCCTAAGTCCAAATAAAAAAATATATACAAATGTGTGGAGGAACTGGAGCTGCAAAAAGAAAAGAAAAAAAAAAACAGGATGTGAAAGTGCTTAACAATGTGTGAAAATCTAAAAACTGTAATGAAATAAGTAAGAAACTGGGAAAGAAGTAAAGCTGAACTACTATGAGCTTCTACTGTCTGCTGGTGGGACCGTCTGTGCCAGCTGTGTGTGTGTGTGTGTGTGTGTGTGTGTGAGCAGAATGGACCTCAGTCCCAA
>VUQI01002611.1:11738-38093 GCA_015106735.1 Paratilapia polleni | reverse complement strand
CTCCGGTTGGAGGTCAGAGAAAAAAAAAAAAAAAAAACTAGATGCAGACCAAAACGCTCCTAGAATATGTATAACACCCAGAAGGAGCCCACAAGATTACTGCTTATTCACTCAGAAAGCTGCACTCTACATTTTGTTACACAGACCCATGCATGCTGCATATAGGAACGTTCTACATAAACAGTAGTGAACAAGATGCAATGTAGAGCAGAGACACAATCTGAGAAAGACCAGGGGTTGCACTTGATGACGCAGAAGCTCTACAGTGCTTATCCCTTTCTCTTGTAAACACGGCTCTGATTCTGAGAGGGGAGTTTCATTTCACTCACACAGATGTAATCTCTAACTAATCACATTTGCAAGCCTTGGACAGAGCAGTTACGCCGCAGTGCTGAACAGATGGGCCCACGTAGATGAGCCATCTCTGGGATTAGCCTGGCCCAGACAGTGGAGGTGGCATGTAGAGTTACCAAGGGACAGTTTCTAAAAAGTATTTGGAGTTCAAATTACATCACAGAGAGTTGATGAACATCAATGACTGAAACCTGAAGGACATATGAATGATGGGTATTAAAGTATATCCTTTAAGTGATTTTCTCCCTCTGACTGTAAAAGCACTTGATGTTTAAATCGTTGGCTTACATGCTTGCTAATACAAAGGCGATTAACTGGAATATATAAACTGAAAGCAACAAGTACGCAACATGATGTTTTTGTTTACAGTAAGGAAGAGAGGCGAGGAACAGGATTAACCTCCCCCCAAAAATACACAATGATAATTAAATACAGCATTTGTAAATAGGCATGCAGATGGGAGTTGTGTTCCTTAGGACCAATGCAAAGCACCAGGCAAGGTAGAATACTGAATCAACGGCATTTTATTGGATTACATCCCTAAGCCCTAGGGATGCACTGATTGTGAAATTCTGGACCGATACCAATGATTAAAACAACAATTTGGCCATTAGGCTGTGCAGATACTGATTGTGTTAGTCTGGGGTTTTTTGTAATTATTTATTCTGAGTTTTTGTGCCAAGAAAGGTTAGATTTGGTATTTTAAAAAATAAAAAATTGTCAGTCCTTCATTACATTATTTTGGATTAAGTCATTCAAACAAATTAATTAAACTGGATCCCAGATATAAAGAGCCCAAAACTGATGAGAAACAAGAGAAGAACATGTCATCATCTCAGGATTTTTACTGCATATAAAAAAATAAGCAAAAATAAGGCAAATCACCAGGACTGCGACAAAAATATTTTTAACCAGTACTTTTTTTTTTTTTATGTTTGTTAATTTACTCAAAATTAAAATACATTTATGTTTGTCAAATGGCAAAAAAAAATAACAGGTAATGCTTAGGCTTCTGATAAGTAAGGTAACAGACTTTTTGCCTTAACTAGATGTGTACAAATCATGCTTACACACATAGCCCCCCCCCAAAGACCTGGTTTGAGCCATGAAAATTCCTGTTACTTATAGGCCAATGGCAGTCAAGAGGAATATCAGTTGATAAGTACAACGCTACTAGCTCCAATAATTACGACTCGCTGACTAAATGATTCAGATGCACCCTTTACATACACACTGACCACTGTCATGAAGACTAAACTCTCACTGCAGATCTATAACAACGTTTCCCCTCGCTTTAGTCTGAATTCAAATGGAGTCAAAAACCAAAAGGAAGTCCAAGCAGATTCCTTCTTTGACATTTGGAGGACTGAGGATCTTCAGCATTTGGAAAGAATTAATTTTCCAAATTCCAAAGTTTTCTCTTCCTTTAGGCTCAACTTTAACTGTAAGTACTCATAGACAATGCTCTTTGAACTGGCATGACTGCCACTGTAATACTATCCAATGGATAAAAACATTCTCCATATATTTAACTGTTACAGAAGACTACTAAGCCAAACAAGGCTGTGTCAGTCATTCCTGCATAACGTGACACTGCAGCACTGTAAAGGCATGCTAGTCATGAGTGTGAACTACTAACCTCTGTGTCATATGTTAAGTGTTGAGAACAGCAGCACCACACAGCCACACCGAATATCATATGGAACATTCCTTAGAGTCCTTTAAAATGGGGTGAGAGGGGCGAGCAACAGCAAGGGTCACAGAGGACACTGACAAAGAGTGTGTTGGACAGGAGGTTTGAGCAGAGGGAGGCTTTGTTTCTGGATTCTGTCCTCATCTGAGCATGTTCCTGACTTCTCAAATTAAAAACATAAAATTAAGATCACTGTACAGCTCTCAGACTTACCAGACCCCCACTGTCCCAGATTCATTTGACATAAAAAAAAGTCAACATATCTGCTGTGAGCTAATAAATGTTAGAGTTTTGTAGAGTTTCTTTTTGATTTGTAGGGAAGCCCATCATCCAGACATAAGAAATCGATACCTATCTGAAGACTACCACTCAATCTGATAGCCTTGATCCACAATTACATTACATTAAAAGGAAGTAGACCGTTATCAGGAACATGCAAAACAGCTTACTGATTTTCAGTGTTGCTGGTGACATGTAACTGTCTGATTTGAAACACCTACCAGCTGAACTTTAGGGAAGGACCTCTTTCAAGGCTTTCAAAGTTTCCTACCATTTAAATACTTCCAGGGAACTGAGGTCTAGAACCCCTGGTTACCCCCTTTCCCCCAGACTCAAAATAACCTCACTGTTCTTCTTTTGTGGTTCTTCTTAAACTAAGACATGCTTCAGATAAGACAAGATAGACGTTGCTTGTGCACTGTATTGTTCGTGGGTGAACCCACACCACACCCAAAAGCACTCCCCAGAGGGCAACTGTGCAGGGGGTTCACCGCCAATGAGCTATCCGGAGCAGAGAGCCTGCAGTGGCCATGGCTGCTAAGTAAGCTGTGCTGGGCTAACAGCACAAACGGGTCGACATAAGCTCCCTGCCCCCTGAGACAGAAGCAGACTGTGTAGCGACTAAAGTCAACAAAGTAAGAAACAGAAAATTACTAACCAACTAGCTCTACCCACTCTTCTCAAAGGTTTCCGTATGAATTAGCATGTTACAATAATTGTCAACTAGCTTGTACAGGGAGCGCGTGATTTATTGTTAGCCTCACATCAAACTCCTTGGTGCTGCTTCTTGGTGTGTGGGTGTGTGTGTGTGTGTGTGTGTGTGTGTGTGTGTGGTGGGGCGACCTGTATATTCACGTGGGTGGAGGAGAAAATAAAATAATGGCCAAAATACACTACTGCACCCAGCTACAGAGAGTCTGCATAACAAAAATAGACGATCAGCCTCACTTGCGCTTTACCCTAATATCTCCGCGACCCTCCTCTTGATGGATGCCGATTTACTTTGATAAGCATCGTGCATTTTAAAACAAACACACCCAAACCGCTCTGCAGGCTTAACGTTACGTTAGCTAGCTAACTCGACGGATGGGAAGGGATTTCTCTAAAATGATGTCGCTAACGATAGCAAAGTTTATCTCATAATGTTCTGTAACTCACCGAAGTGCACCGTTTTGCTTTTTCTTCTTCTGATATTCCAGCGGGCACATCAGAGGAAAGCAGGCTGCTAACCGTTTTTAGGCTAACACTCCCGGACACGACGATGCGCCTTGCAACAGCTGTGCTCTGTTTTGAATGAGGGCTGAGGAGGCGAGGAGACGCTGCTGACGGGCGGAGCTTTCAGGGTGCAAGCGGGCCAATCTGCCCTTTATCCTCAGCAGTACGGCTTAGCTTAGTTCTTTATGTACGGAGACCTTTTGCCATTGTTTATATTATCTGCAGGTTGTTAATACACTGGCTGTTAAAATCTTGACAGATGGGATTCGCGCAGCCCATCCTCTATTGTAGCGCCGGGCTTCGGGATAAAGCCTATTTTGGTTTGAAAAGGGCGCAAAGTTCATGTGTTCTCCTCTGACTCCCTCTTGTGGACAAGTCACCATTGTGCCCGCCCTGCTCCGCAGTGAAACTCCTTAGCACAGGGGTCAAACTCATTGCACTTCATGTTCACATTTAATGAACCAAATATCCATTTACAAAACAGATCATTAGGAAATATAACTACTATTTCAGCAATGTCTATTTTTCCACATTCAATCTACTGTCATTACATGTATCCTAAAATGTTTGGATCACAGTGGATCTACGAAAGCACAAAAGTTAAAATATTAGGATTTTGGAAAGTAACAATAATAACTGATTTTTTTACATCTCAAAATACTTTAAATTTAGCCCATAGCCTAAAAGTAGCCTGTATTTTTACCTCTGAGTAGTAATCCTCATATCGCCACAGCAGTGCATTTTATTTGATAAAATTGGAGCTGTGAATTTTGCTGCAGTTTTCATACTTTCATCTAGTGGGGATTTGACGAGTGATTTGATGGTGAGCCGATTTTCGCCCCTGGACTACATGTTTGACACCCCTGCTTTATAGTATAAACTAAGGTATAAAGCAACAGTAAGACTAGGTGTGAAAAATGGTTAACTGAAATAACAGTAAAAATTAGACTTTGGACAAAAAAAGACAGCTAAATAAATGACACATATAAATAACTAAAATAAAATAAAAAATATACAGGAAATGTTTTTAGTTTTCGTCAACATTTTCAAACAATAAAAACGAAATTGAAACAAACCCTCTCTGGAAACTAACTGAAACTAAACTGAAATTAAATGTCAAAGGTCATTTTATTTAATTTAAACGAAATCTAAGTGAGTACTGTGATGTTAGTAAAGTAGAAAAGGTGTGCTTGTAACACCTAAACTGAAATAAAAACTAAAAGTAAACATTTTTAAACATTAAAACCTAACCTGAAAAGAATGGAAAAAAAAGTAATTAATAAAAGCAAAACTTGACTAATATAAGATATACTTTATTTATCCCAAATTTGTGAAACTCTTGTTACTACAGTTAATAATAATAATAATAATAATTCAAAATTGACCAAAAAACTGAATTGTAATAATTAAAAAATGTAATCATAGAGTCAAATATTAAAGTGCTTCTCATTTTGAAGCCATTTATCTTTGATACTGGGCAAGGTTTGCCAATTCCTATAAGATTTTGTTAAAGTCTGATAAAATTCTGCTTTCCAACAGTGACTTAAAATAATTTTGCATGAAGTAAATGGTAAATGGTAAATGGACTGGTACTTATATAGCGCTTTTCTACTCAGTTTCTGTGTACTCAAAGCGCTTTATACTACATGCCACATTCACCTAGTCACACATACATTCATACAGCACTTTTATCTATACTTAAGTGCTTACTAACATTCACACACACTCACACACTCCGATGAATGCATCGGGAGCAACGTGGGGTTCAGTATCTTGCCCAAGGATACTTCGGCATGCAGACTAGGGGAGCCAGGAATCGAACCACTGACCTTCCGATTAGTAGACGACTCGCTCTACCTCCTGAGCCACAGCCGCCCCCCTGAAGGCTGATGATAATCTGATGAGCATATTCGGTTCAAACTTCCCTTTAACTTTATAGACTTTTGTTTAATCATTTATACATCACAACTCATAGAAGCATAAGAAATGATCAGCTATGGCAAAGAAATTGAGATGAATCTACTGTTTTTATTTTTTTCTATACAAATGTTTTGAATATACTGATGCAAATCAATGCTGCTCCTTGAATTTTACCATTTACAGGTTGCAAATCAAGAAAATGTCCATTTAATCAGTCTTTTTTAAAAACTCATACATCATCTTCAACCTTTGAACCCTATGAACGAGTTATGTTCGTTCAAACAATCTAACTCAAACTACAAGCGTAGGTGCACCAAAACAATGATAATTCAAACAAGTGTGTTACAATTACTCTCCAAATTTAAGCTGCCTTTCCTTTTCTAAACCATGCAGCTCTCTTGCTCGATTTTTCAGCTCCTCTGCTTTCTTCTCATCCTTCTCCGTACCATCACCAAGTCTGTACATGCGACTTGCATTGGCGCAGCCCCACACATGTCCCAGCTCACAAGCCCTGTTGGCGTACTTCAGAGCAAGAGTCATATCTGGTGCCAGCCCTTTGGAATTGCCCTCAATGAACAAGGCACTGAGGTTAAAGCACGAAGGAGCAAAGCCACCTGCGCACGCTTTCTCATAGTACTGCCGAGCTGCTTTATGGTCAGGTCCTCCTTCCACTGCTCGTCCATCATGGGCTAACAGACCAACATTATGGCAGGCGTCTACAGACTTCTTTCCTCCAGAATTGCAGGAGCGCAGAAAGCAGGAGTAGGCTGTTTTCAGACACTCAGCGATTCTCCCTGGTGGGGAAAAAAAGATCAGGGGACTGACTGAGAACTTTGTAAAGAGATCTCTAAAGTAGAAATACAATTAGAAGTCATTCATTAAAAAATTTCATGCTACTAACAAGCTGTAAAATGTACCAAAGTATCAAAATTACAAGTAGTGCTTTAATTATTTGTGTGAACAGAAAAGTCCTCACACGACATAGTATTAAACAGTAAAAGGTATTTTGCCCTGGTAACAACTACAGTTTTATAATTATTATTAAGAATAAACCTGCTAACATATCCAAAAAGCAATCTTTGTAGTAGAAGTTAGTAATTACTTCATATGAAAACTGGTTTAAACACTGAAACGTAGTTATGTCATAGCATTTGTACTGTACGTAGACACTTAGTTGTGTTTTAGATATCACATCCACATTTTGAGATGATTCAACCTGTCATGACTTCAGAAACGTACTTAACCTTAAAACGTTTTAACTTTCACAGTTATGTTGTGTCCCGCATTAATGGCACAAAATGCTACAAGACCTAAAACAACCATTAGTCAGTGCTGGATGAACTAATCCAAGCCTTTCATAATAATATTTTAAATAAAACCTTAATTTGAACTGTAAAAAATACAATAAAATGCTATGGAGTTCATGTAAAATGTAGCAGAAAATGGAAATTGGAAACTTAAATAAAGCATCATAGCCAAAAATTAAAAGACTTAAGTTTAGTCCTTCATATTAATATCATTCCACACTTCAGAAAAGGCAAATAAGGAGTGTAAAGAGCTACCTTTGCCTGTGACATGGTAAGCCCCCAGTTTATAGCAGCTCTCTCCATGTCCATGCGTCTCACAGTTATGTTTGAGCACTTGTGCTGCAGATTCATAGTTTTTCTTCACCCCTTCCAAGTAGTCAGCGAGCCTCTGGCACCCTAAAAGCATGTCACATGGGTAAACGGTGAGACAAACCTAACTAACGTGTTTCAGCACCACTGATCTGTGAACAGCTCAGGAACTTTTACCTTCAGGATCTTTCTCTTTGTAGCACTGGAAGCTGTACTCCACTCCTAAATTATCCAAAAACTGCTTCACTTCCTTCTCGTCTTCAAAGTTTATAAGTCCAGCCATGTCTCAACTTTAGCACGAGCGAGTTTTACCTCTGCAACAATCACACGTGCTGCTTGCATAGACTGAGCACAACATCCACTGCTGCTGCTTGACCTTGATGGCTGAGTTTGATGAGCGATGCTAAAAACGGTTTTCTCAAACACAGAGGTCTATACAGATGATTGCCATTAGCCGTAAAGTTATTATATAAGAAGACTGCAGTTAATGATATAATAGTCTCCCTTCGAAAAACAGAAGGACGCGGTCATGCTTGTCTCCAGATGATCGCTTCCTGGTTTTGTAACTCTCCTTTGCGGGCTTCCGTAGTCCTGCCCCTTCGTTAATGTACTTCCAGTGCTATGACCTTTGTTTACTGTCTGTCTAGTCGGTCTAGTTAAAAATAGACCTAACTGCTCGCCGTGGAAACTATATGCCTAACTGGTTTCTCGGTTTAGACTATCGGTCGCTTCAGTAATTGGTCGACATGAATTCCGCCACAGCCGTAAGCTTTCGACGTTTTTGCTCGCAGGGTGATTTTCCACCACCGAGGCAACAACAAGTGAGCTAGCTAGCTGGTTCTCGGTAAAGCTTCGTTGTGCTCGCGCGTCGTCACCTTCTCCTGGTTATTGTCAGACTGATTAGCAGCTCCTCAAGCTTTCAGACAGGTGAACACTAAACTGAAACGGAGAGAGGTCCCCAAGACGACGAACAGGCTGCTTAAATAGACCCCAGTCTCGGTTGTATAAGCTAAAAATAGATTTTTTTTAAAAAACCATGGCCATGGCCTGTAGTTTCCTAAACACGGTAAGTCTCAGGTGATTTATGTGCTCTGATAATTGTGAAAAATTGCACCTCGGTGCATCCACATCAACACACATCCTCTTGATTTTCAGGATGAGGCATCTCCAGCGGCTCTGACAGACCTGTGCCTCACCTATGTTAGCCAAAACCTGGAGTGTTTCTGTGTGAAGCGTCCTGATGGTTCCCTCTGCTTCAGGGAGGCTGTACTGTTCCCGCAGGAGCTGGCAGACCAGCTGCTGGCCAAAATGACCACTGTAGGTAAGCCATTAAAGACACTTATGAATAGTCAAGGTGTGAAAATGTTTAACCCCTGCAGAGTAGCTCTCTAGTTGTTACACACATAAATTACCCGTTGGATCATCGAACATCGTCGTCATCCTCTTGAAAACAAAACTTCTTAATTTGCGCAGGCCATCAGAGTGACTTTAGGGAAATATTTGAAGTGAAAGCCACTTAATCTGATGGCCAGTAAACTAAATCCTTGCCCTGGGTAAACAGAAGCAGTGTTGTGTAAGGCTGTGTCCTGTTCAGTTGTGCCTGAATCCCAAAGATAAATCTTGACACAATTCACCCCACTATAGGTCTGCTGAACGACAGTACAGTGGGTGTGTTTCAGAACTGTGAATACTTGCGGTTGAGACGGGCCTGCATCCGTACAGCGCGGATCTCTGCAGAGGCCTTCCGGAAAGCCCTGTGCCCTCACAGACTGTTGGAGCTAGATGCTGCCCGGGTCAATGCAGACCTAACCATTCCTGATATCCTGCAGGGGCTGGCCACCAATAAATATTGTCAGGTAATGTGAGAGCATGTCAAGGTTGTGTGGATAACTACTCCTTCTTCACTCAATATGAAAGTAAGAAAGTAATTTACATTTGTATTTTTCTCTCTCAAACATTCTGCAGGAGTCCCTCCAGCGACTTGTCCTAACAGGTCTCACCATGTCCTCTCTGGAGGAACCAATCTGGTATCGCTTCAGTGCCCTCCAGGGCTTGCGTTCCCTCTCGCTAGCCAATGTAGACTTCTACGACTCTGGGCTAGTTGACGTGTGTTCCCTGCCTCGGCTGGAGAGCCTTGATCTTTCCAATACTTCTGTCACAAACCTGAGCCCACTGCTGGGCCTGAAGGAGCGGCTGCGCTCACTAACACTGCACCAGCTGAAAAGGCTGGAGATGAGCACTGCTCAGTTGCTGGGGGTCATAGGCCAGTTGAATGTATTGCAGGTTAGTGGTTTGATTGGTTGTCTACTGTAAGCCCGTTTCTGTTTTTTTTTTTTAACACTTTAAGAAAACTCCATCTCTGTGGTTTCATAAGCTGTGCCTGTTTGTGTGTTTGGACTGTTGTGGTGTGTGTGAACCTTTGCTTGTGCAGCACCTGGACATTAGTGATGATAAACAGTTTACCTCTGACGTGGCTCGTCAGCTGCTCGGACAGCCGGGGATTCTGCCCACCCTTGTTTCCCTTGATGTGTCGGGGAGGAAACAGGTTTGTGCACCTGCTTTAACGTTTGTATGAGTTTCTCAGTTAAAGTGCAGTTAAAACACACAGATTTTAAAGTCAAGTAATTTCTTAAAATTGTGAATGCCGCAGGTGACAGATGCAGCTGTAAAGGCATTTGTTGAAGAGAGACCAGGGATGACCTTTGTGGGACTCCTGGCCACAGATGCTGGTTTTTCTGACTTCCTCTCAGGAGAAGGAAATCTCAAGGTAAGTGTACATTGATATTATTAACGCTAAACAAAAAGTGTAAAAAAATCAGCTTTGCTAAACTATCTTCTGTGTGCCAACAGGTGACAGGAGAAGCTAACGAGACTCAGATCTGCGAGGCACTGCGGTGCTACAGTGAGAGAGAAGGTTTTGTGAGAGAAGCTCTGTTTCATCTGTTCAGCCTGACCCATGTCATGGAGAAACCAAGGCCTGACATCCTAAAGGTAAACTCACATAATTATTTAACTTATTCAGTTATTATTTTACTTAATCTTAAAAAAACAGTTATATCATTTCTTCATGCTTAAGTAATACACATAATGTCGTAATCTTAATCAATGCAGTGCCAGCCACAAAGATCCTTCTCTTAAAGGGCACATGATGGAGCATTGTACCTCCACTGTACCTCTGCACACTTCAAGTTCCTCATCATTCTCACAGCATAATATTACTTCCCGTTTCTCTGTTTCTTTTTTTTTTTTAATAGCTGGTAGTTTTGGGAATGAAGAATCACCCGTCCACTCTGAATGTGCAGCTGGCAGCCAGTGCCTGTGTGTTCAACCTGACAAAGCAGGACCTGGCAGCAGGGATGCCAGTCCGACTGTTGAGCACCGTCACTCAGCTTCTACTGGAGGCCATGAGGACTTTCCCCAACCACCAGCAGGTAGCGTCATGCATGTGCTGCTCTCCCTCAGTCCCAGTAGTTAGCCAAAACAGAGGTTTTATTTAGCCAGTTGCAGTTGCCTGATACAGTTTACCAACACAGGAAACTCATCTTTTTGTGCAATATGTCACTAGTTTCCCATCAATAGAAAATGGCTCTTACAAGTTATGACGATAGTCAGTGATACAATTTTCCTTTCACACATTAATGGATTTCTTAATTAAAAATGTGTGGATTTTGTAATTTGTAACATATAGAGGATGAAAAAGTAATTTAACAAACTAAATGGTGGTAATGATAAAGTGCAAACTATAATTATAGATTATAAATGGTTTTTTTAAAGCACACACACACAAAAAAAATTCAATTTTAAAAGTAATAAGATTGTCTTTGCACTCCACGCTTTTTATGGGCAGTTCAAATTCATTTTTTAACAGTTTTCTTTAAGTTACCTGTGTATACTGTGTATACATTATACATTATTACATTCACACTCACAACCTGCTTCTGCGTAAATCAAAAGTAAAACTAACTCAGTCAACTAAATTGCCAGGTAGATGTACAAAACAAGTAAATCAAGCTTGAAGGTGAGCATAGTTTTAGTCTAGCATGCTGGTGGTGACTGGAGCCCACAAGCTTTGGAGAACAGTGTGTTAGTTGGATAATACCTTTGAGTGTTGCGACAATCTGAAAATTTTGATGATTTGAGGAACTTCCCACAACCAGAACAAGTAGTTTCCCTTCAGGAAGACAAATAGTACAGTGCATAACATTAGATTTTTTGTTCCTCAGTAATAAGATTTCAAAATCAATATACAGCCTGTAATGGAAACAAAGGCAGGGATCTGGTCACAAGTAGCCAAGTACATTTAGAATTAGCCATTATAGGAAGTGACATGCACAGCTGGATATTGTACTTTTAAAATAATTTGTTAAAGCAATACACATGTCATTCAAACAGGAAGGAGAACAACGCAAATAATACTCGGACTGCACGATATGGGGAAAATATGCTTTGTGTGATAACCGCAGACAGTATAAAGATAGAAAAAAATTACTGTGAGGTCACCCATTGTTTTCTGAAGTCCCGTTTTGAACCCCCGAGATGAGCGTTTCTGCTGTTGCCATCTTGGTTGCAAAAAGCTGGATGTGACAAGGGGGTGGGTCTGACTGTGAAACTGCTCATTGGCTAACGTCTTTTGATTGACAAGTCGTTAGCCAATGAGTGTGCGGTTTCATACCACAGGTAAGCTTTTCCATTTGGGTATTGCAAATAGCCGCAAGTTCGGTAAAGTGGTGGGTTTTAACCTAACCTAAACCCTATCCCTAACCCTCGATGGGTCGCCAAAGAAAGCAAAGGAACTATAAAGCTGATAAGAACACCTAATAATTTATCACAAGCCACATCATCATGGAAATAATGAACAATGTTATCACACATAGCCTATTTTCCACATATCATGCACTAAAGAGCTTCTGTCCACAAAATGAAGCTACTTTCGACTGTTCTCTTGTCACAAGGAGTCGCCACAGTGGGTAGCTCCGCATGTTTTGATTTGGCAGAGTTTTTACGCTCGATGCCATTCCTGTCGGAACCCCAAGGGGGATCTGTCCACAAAATAAAAAAAAGAAATTAATTATTTAGCATACGCTTTCTAAACAAGGTCAAATGTTTGCATACTGAATTCATTGCACTCCTAAATAAATAAGTGAACTTACTCATCGTGTTTCAGGCAGTCTTTTACAATGTGTTGCTCATTTTGCAGTGATCACGAAAATAAGATTTAACCGTCAGCACTATTACATATTATTTTTCATAGTTTCTCTCCTCACAGGGTCTGAGTCAGGCATAAGACAGAAAACAGAACTGATAAGAAGATAAAAAGATATGACAGCTTTTAGGTTCTACAGTAATGGCTGTTTTCTGTTTTTATAGCTGCAGAAGAATTGCCTGCTGTCTCTGTGCAGTGATCGCATTTTGCAGGAGGTTCCATTCAACAGGTGAGAAACACCTACTTTGTTATGTAAATGATTATTATGTAAATTTAAAAAGGTAACAAAGCAGGAAAACAAAAGGTTTATGATGTAACACCTTTTCTGTAAAGGGGGGATTTAACATAAATGCTCTGCTTCCTTTTACTGTTTGCAAGGTTTGAAGCTGCCAAACTAGTGATGCAGTGGCTTTGCAACCACGAAGACCAGAACATGCAGAGGATGGCTGTGGCAATAATTTCCATACTGGCTGCTAAGGTACATTTGATGTTGTATTAGCACCACAAATGCAGTTATCCATACATTGAAAGTATAGCTGTATAGTATTTTTCAACACTGTAACATCTGCTTTTTGCAGTTATCCACAGAGCAGACGGCCCAGCTGGGAGCAGAGCTGTTTATCGTGAAAGTATGTTTTGTTTTGTTTTTTTATCTCTGATGACTTTTCTCTGCCTTTACTAATTTACCAAAAAAGGCAGATTTTCATTACAAATGCATTCTCTGCCCTGCAGCAACTGCTCCACATTGTGCGTCAGAAGGCAACTCAGGGCGTGGTGGATGCCACCCTAAAATTTACACTGAGTGCACTCTGGAACCTCACTGATGAATCACCAACAACCTGCCGTCATTTTATCGAGAACCAGGGGCTGGATCTGTTCATTAAAGTTCTAGAGGTACACAGGAATGTCTATGTGAACATGCTAAAAAAAAGAAAACAGGCAACTTACAGGACAGATTTAAGAAGACTTCTATAGGAATTCATCATCACATTTAATCATGTGCTCCTCAGTATAAGTACACATGCCTTTGGGGCTGGCTGACTCACTGTTGTTTTTATCCATACCTCCCCCTCCTCCCCCACTCCTCTCTCTTTCTGCAGTCGTTCCCCAATGAATCTTCTATCCAGCAGAAGGTTCTCGGGCTTTTGGTGAGTTTACTGCTCTTTTATTACCCTTTAGCCAATCTGAATGTAGAATGGATTAACAAAATTAAGGAATCATTATTCTGTGATCACCTTTTGACTGTGTAGAACAACATAGCAGAGGTTGGGGAACTGCATGGAGAGCTCATGGTGCAGGGATTTCTGGACCACATCAGCAATCTGCTGCACAGCCCAGAGGTGGAGGTCAGCTACTTCGCTGCAGGTATCCTTGCACATCTGACATCACGAGGAGAAGAGGCCTGGACGCTCAGCCCCAGTCTTCGGTCCTCACTGCTTGAGCAATTGGTAGGAATAAGCAAAATTAATAGAACGCCTGTACATAAATACAGTTATTAAAAATGTTGGTTTGAGCATGATGCATTTGTGTGTCTCTGCAGCATGCTGTCATTATGAAGTGGCCCCCACCTGAATGTGAAATGGTGGCCTACAGGTGAGATACAGCTTCTATTCAATAAAAATGCAGGAGCAGGAGAAAAGTTACATTATAAGAAGGATGCCCACCAACTTTGACTTCTGTCTCATTTAGCTGTTAAATATGACAATTTTATCATTCATAACCTGTGATAAACCTCTATCAGTTAGTTTCTGTAGAAACATTTTATTGGTTTGGAAAATGGTCAGTGTGAATCTAAACTTTTTCTCATTGTTTCCAGAGATACACTTATTGAACTTTATAGACTTTGTCTAGCTCTTTTGTCATCATGTAGCAATGCAGGAAAATAGCAGAAATTAAAGTCAGTGTATCAGTTAATAGAGTAATGATTTAGGGGTCTCTTAAAGTGAGTCATTAAAATGTTCTACTTTAAGAGGGCTCCTTGAAAAACATACTTGTGAAATTATCCATCCCTTTAATTAACCACTTATCCAAATTAGGTTTCCAAATGAGCTTTAGTCTGTTCATGCTGTTAAAGGGCGAGAGGCAGGATACACTCTGGACAGGTTGCCAGTTCAACACAGAGAGACAAACCACCATACACTTCCACATTCACACCTACGGCCAATTAGAATCACCAATTAACCTAACAAACATATCTTTGAACTGTGGAAGAAAAGTGGATTGCCCAGAGGAAACCCACACAGGTACCAAGAAGTTTCAAACCAGAAACCCTCTTGCTGTGAGGCGACATTGCTAACCACTGTGCCGCAACATCTTTAATTTATAGACCTTCATGCTGTTTGTTAGACAGAGAGGCAAATCTTCAAAACCTTAGTATAAACATCTTACATTCAATTAATTTTCTTTTTTTTTTATATTTGGTGACAGTTCCTGTCATCTCAGGGCACCTAATATTATAAGGTCAAGATCATACAACCTAATTGATAGAAGCCCAACAGTCTAGCGATCCTCTATGGGCAAGCACTTGGTGACAGTGGAGACGTGCGGCAAAAACTCCCTTTTAACTGTAAAAGATCTCCAGCAGAACCAGGCTCAGGGAGAGGCAGCCATCCCTGAGCCTGGAGAAGAACTAAGAAAGAAAGACCACAGGGAGATGATAAACAACAAACAGGGCAAAACACAAACTAAAGCTGAGAGTAGATAAAAGTTAATAGCGTACAATAGTGGCATTAAAATACAATGGGAGGTGTAAAGGAGAAGTGCCTAATGCATCATAGGAAGTCTCCCAGCAGCTGGAGCCTAGCAACACAACAGAGGGATGGCTCAGGGTCACCTGATCCAGTCCTAACATAGTGTTTATAAAAAGGAGGATTTGAAGCTTAATCTTAAATGTATAGAGGTTGTCTGTCACTCCCCAAACAAGGAGCTGGTTCTACGGGAAGGGGTGTGATAGCTGAAGGCTCCGCCTCTCATTCCTATGACATAGTAATTGTATTATCATTGTCTTTCCTTCTTTAGGTCATTTAACCCCTTCTTTCCCCTACTGGAGTGTTTTCACACCCCTGGTGTCCAGCTGTGGGCAGCCTGGGCCATGCAACATGTCTGCAGCAAGAATGGTGAGACACAAAAACCAAACGTTATTCTAGCCTAATGTGTTTGCCCATTTTACTGGCACCTTATTTACTCACCTACCCAAACCCCTCCTTGATACTGTTGTATGTGTATGTCGGCAGCTTCTCGCTACTGTAGCATGTTGTTGGAGGAGGGTGGTCTGCAGCAGCTGGAGCATGTTCATAAACACCCACAGACCCACAGAGATGTCAAACTGCTGGCTGAGAGCATACTAGAGAGCCTACAGCGCCACAGAGCCCGCACCGGCCAGCCACTACACACACACACAAGTCGCCGTCCACCGTCGCAGTAACCTCACAGAGGTAAAGGCACGCACAGCAGCTAGCTTAGTCTCAGCGGTTGGAGATTTTTCATCCTCACATTTTCTCTTTCAGAAAATCAGGGTCTCTGGTGAAGAAGAGGATATTAAGCTGGGTCCCACCACGGATGGGGGTGGTGGTCATGTGTGTGTGCGTGTGTGTGTGAGTGAATGCATCTCTCGCAGGCACACACAGACTTAAAAGAATCCCTCAAAATGTAAACCGCCGAATTAAGGAGAGAGACATTGCAATCCTTTGCACACAGTAACCTTATTTATTTTCTTGGTGTTTTTTTTTCTGTGTGCTAATCCTAGAGTAAGAAAAAATAAATTATGATAAACTGTTGGTCATTAGAGCTCAAATCAAATCATAGTTTGTGGGCTTGTTCCGGTTAGCCTTTGGCATCAAGAGGATTTTTTTTTTTTTTTTAACCAAAAACATGTCAGTGCACACTTACAAATTTAAGTTTGGGATTAAATCCCCATCAGCTGAGGGCCAACACCCTGTTACCCTCATATGTTGCAGAGTACTCTGGTTGTCTGAACTGGTTGATTAGCTCATTAAATATATGCATGCCGCTGCCCTGAGCTCAAGCATGCTGGAGTTTGTCTGAATGCTTGTACTGTTCATTTTAGGAATGCCTACTTGTTTGTTTATGGCAGTGCTCAGTTCACTGAAACCCACCCCTCTGGGTCGGCCATACTACTGCTGCTCTCCTCTTCATTTAGTCTTTTATCAGCTAATGCCTTTGATTTGATGTGACAGGACACTTGCCGAGGGTGTGTTCAGTGGGTTCAGACGTTCCAAACATTCAAACGTGATAGCCTAAATTATAGAGAAATGATCTCTTTGAGAATCTCGATTACATTTTTTTTATTTCTAAACATTGGGCAGCCCTAAATGAGTCCTATCAGTGGCAGAACCAGCAGTGCAGAAAGCTCAAGAATAGAATTTACATAAGTTGAGTACTACAGTCAGATGTGTGGTTACGTCCAAATGTGGTCAACATAGTAAGGATAGGTGTACAGTTTATTATGCTTCTCTTTGCATCTGAGTCTTAAAGACAGACAGCACTTCAGTCTGAGCATGTGTGCGTATGTACGCTGTACAAGTATTTGCATCTCAAAGAGTGTATGTATTTGTACATAATAGAGACTGGGGGAGAAATGGTAATTATTCAGGATTGGTTGCATGAAAATTATTCTATTATATGTCCCATCTTTTTTTTGTTTGTTTGTTTTTTTTTTTTTCAGTTCTATCTGATTAAGAACAAAGGAGGGGTAAGCAGAGAAAAAAAAACTGTTTATACAACAAGAGAGTGGAAATGTTTTAAATATTTAAAGGTCTGTCTCTGTTCTAAAAGTGACCAGATATGTGATATTAGCATCCTATAGGGTGCCATTTTACCAGGTATGCTTCTGCTGTAACAGCTTACTCTAATGACCATATTCTTGTTCATCTCTCATTAAAGCCCCCATCACCATTTTCTATGCAATCAAGACCAATGTTATAACTATGAAGGAGTAGTAGGACCACATTAAGAAATTAAAAAAAAACTTAAAAGGATTTGTGCATTTTGAGAATAAAGGTGATATTTTGAGAATAAAGTCAATTCCCTTAGTCCATCAAGTAAAGTTAGGAAAGTGACCGCTATCTGAACAGAGTGAGGGTGAGTTTCTTTTCCAACTATGACCAATTCTCAAAACAGTCTTTTGACTTTATCCTCAAAATTCTGACTTTATTCTTAAAAGGCAAAACTTAAAAAAAAAAAAAAAAACCTGATCTGAACACATTTTCTCTTATTTGGCCCTCATACTGCTTCATAACTGATGCTTTCTAAGTGATTTTTGAGGCAAAGTTGTTTACCAGTGACAGGTCAGATAATTTGCAAAGATTACTAGACGTATGTTGATAGAGATAAATATAAAACACTGGGCTGTAAAATAGAACTTAAGCAGCTGTCAGCAAAGCTTACACACACCTCATCTGCACAGTGAATTATGGCCTGATTGTTTGCTGTAAATCAGTAGTTGTTGATGAGCTTGCTAACGGTGCATGTATCCCAGACTAATGGTAATCAGTTTCAACAAGGACAAAGTCTTATATGACAGAACTTGTTTTTGTTCTTTGCTTTCACTCCTAATGAGTTGTACTGTTTAGTTGAGTCCCTGAACATCACCTTGGATAAAAGGCCAGTTTTAATTTTTCACAAGAGTTTTAATTCAGTTGAACGATGCGGAAAGCCAAGGTACTGTATGTCTGCTGTGACTGTGCCATGTTGCTGCTCAGAATCGCATTTTCAAGTTTAGAAATAAAGAATGTACACTGCCATAAACTGGAGTTGCAACTTGTGTTTTTTTTGTTTTAATTAGTTTCATTCATGATTGATCCTGTCACCTATAAAGTAGCAAAGATAACATATTATAAATACATATAGCAAAATATTATCGTCTTACGTTGTTGTTTCTTGCATCAAAAAAATAAATCAGTTCTTGTCAGTTTAATCCTGAATGTCACAAAAGCAGTCACTACTGAGCACTCGCATGACCTTTACTAATGTACTGACACTGGCTGGGATGCACACAGACGATCAATGGATGTTAATTGTTTATCTGACAGCAGGCTATAGAGAGCAATGTGCTTCTGTGCTTGCATGTCGGTGTGACAGAGAAATCTAGTAGCTCAAAAGAGCTTATTCCCCAATGTACCGCGGAGGTCTCTTCTCTATGAAGGCTGCCATACCCTCCTGTCGGTCCCGTGTGGGGATGACCTATAAAGAAAGGACAAGCAGTGAGCAGTGATGATCTAAGTAGAGACAGCAGCAGAGAGTGAGCCTCAAAGCTGGACCCAGCTTGGGGATCATCCACATGTTGGGTTGTCTTAGATGTTATCTTAAAAGAAAATTCCTGAAAAACAGTCATCATGCCAAATTACAGTGAGTGAGTTTTGGAAACATTAAGCAAGAACTGGAAAACTTACTCGAGCATAACACATCCTCTCTATTGCCATTCCTGAACCGATGTCGACCTGGAAGAGAGATTTCAAGGCACTAAATTCACTGATGTAACGACGTTTGAAAAAGATCTATGAATCACAAAGTACCTCCATGCCTCTGTTCATTGCCTCTTTTGCCATCCGTACAGCAATAGGAGCCTGAGCAGTAGAAATGAAAGAGTTAGATGCTGATGGTATTAATTTGGCACAATATACTGACTCTTATTGCCGTCACTATGAAAGTTAAAAGAGGAACAACAAAACAAGACATGAAAAACTGTGGCTCAAGAGAGCAGGTTTGGTGAACGTTAGCAATAACCCTGATGATGTCATAGTGATCTAAGCGAGGCATCTCTTCTTGGGCTTTGAAACAGATTTATAACAGAAAGCCTGTGAAGAATTGATGGTCCATCCTTGGAGGATGTTGCAACCTATCCAATGAAAGAAACCAAGGAGTTCCCAAGCCAGCCGAGAGATGTAATCTCTCCTGCATGTCCTGGGTCTGCCTCGGGATCTCCTCCCATCCTATTTTTCCATTTTGTAATTTAGTTTAAAGTGGTCATTCTATTTACATTTTATGTAGAAACACTACCAACAAAACAGCCATGGGATTTAAAAATGATGTGTTACAGTATTTCTTTTTTGGGCCTATTTGTAGTCCTGAAATTGTCTTGTATCTTTTCAATAACTAAAATGGAGCAGTGGCTATCAGGTGCACGAAGTAAAGCTGTTAATAAGAAATCAACCTCAACAAGCAAATTATCAAAACATCAGAATAATAGAAAAATAATTCATTTTAGGCTTGTGATTTAAAGGCTCATCTCAGAAGCATGTTTTTAGCAGATCTTCAGATTTCAATATGGGCCATAGCAGTCTTAAGTTTGGGAACGGCTGTTCTAGAGTAATCTACCCACAAATTTGACCTTTTAAATATAAAGGACAATGACAGATACAAAAATGTTCATTTTCCTTTACCTTTTTTGTCTCTGATACTTTATGCATTTCACTCTACCACTGATGGCCCTGTCTGCCGTTTGTTCTATTTCTTGTTCAGAAATTACAGTATTAAGTTAAAAGAAAGAATAGAAAATCCACAAGCTTTATAAAATTCAATATTAAACTGTCAGCAAATAAATTTAAGCAATGCACAAATTTAACTGTAGAAATTCCTTACATTTTGGTCAAATGCAAACACCACTTATGTTGTCTTATGATTCTTTGAGTTTTCCAGGAAGACACAATAACACCAAAAGAAAGATCAAAGAGCTAATGCAACCTATTATTTCCTATATGCTACCTTACTGTCAGTGTAAATTCCTGTCAATCGATCAATCTGCACCAACCCAAGCATAAATGTGTTGGAAAATGTGAGTGCGTGTGTGGTGCTATTTGTGGTCCATTTCTCCACTTGACTGCCACTCTAACCCCGCCGACTGCGGGCATCTGAGCTGGAGTGAAAGATATATGGAATGACAGAGGCCTGGAGAGAGGGACAAGCAGTGGGAGAGGGTAAGAGGGAAGGTGGGAAGAAAAAAACCAGGATGGAAGAAAGGAAGAAGAAAAAGAAAAGGGTTGCTTGAGAGGAGGGGGAAGGAAGGGGGGAAAGAGGTAAGAGAGCATATCCCTGCCTGAAGGAGGAGAGATGCATCAGTGTATGAGCCGTAGCAGCATGAAAAAAGTATGTGGTTGTACTCTAACCTGGGGCAGTATCTCTCTGGCCAGGCTGAGCGCCTCTATGTAGGCAGCGTCTCCTGTCTGGTTCTGTTCTACAGCTCTGTTTATGAGCCCCATCTCCAGAGCTGTTTGCCCTCCCACACGCCTGCCTGATAACAGACAGAGAGAGAGAGACAGTTATACACAAAGTCCTTGCTCATTGATAAGCATTCTGTGCCAATAAAAAAATGTCAGTGTTTCTGTATTACTACCTGTGAAAATGAGCTCTTTGGCCAGAGTGATGCCAATCATCCGTGGCAGACGCTGACTGCCCCCTGCAGGACAAACCACTCCAAGGTCAACTTCTCACAGCTGCTTTGTCTCTCTACTTACATATACTCAGTGCAGTCCAGGGTCACTTCTGTGACCTCTGTTCATCTTACCTGCCCCTGGGAGCAGCCCCCGTGTCGTCTCAATAAGACCCATCTGTGCAGAATTTGCTGAAACACACACACACACACACAAACAGAGGACAGTTGAAGGTCTGAGTGCCATTAAGCTGGGGAGGGTGTAAAGTCTGACTGATGTCTCTGTCAGAGCAGTTGACACAAACACCTGCTCACCTAGCTCATCTGTGCCTGACCAATCACTGAGGTGCTGCATCTAATATAACCAATCACATGGAGATTCATCTACATGAACAGCTGGGCAGATGTGTCTGGCCTCATTGGCTATCATTAGTCCACAAGCTCATCAACAGATCATTAGAGCTATGGATTAAAATGGTTTCAGGAGAATGTTTTTATCTTGACCATTGTGCATTTCTATAGCACATTTACACTGATTCAAAACAGTTGAAAAGCTGCTGAGATGCAGTTTTCCCTTTAAATTTCCCCTAAGTTAGCTTAACAAAGATGAGAAAGTCTTATTTCATTTTACAGTATATTTTCTGAGTAAATGTGTTTTTTATTTATTGTGATAGCTGAAATTTTATGGGTTTTGTGCATCATTTCAGACACATTTCTTCATAGTTTGACCATTAGGTTTTCAATAACAATGATTGAGGCTGGACTGCGGATGATTTTTCCAATTCGTCAGATAAGAACTCTGCATGTTTAATTAATCAACAACATGAATGCACAATGGGCAAACATGGGAGCTTCTATTCTGACCTTTTAACCAGCCTATGCTTCTCACAAAGACATCACAGGCTGAACTTTTCTATAACAACCAAAGTGACAACCCCTTCTTGGATTGTTTCATTTGAATAGCTTAAAGGGTCCTAACAAGAGTATTTCACTATAAATGTTAAATGTTAAAAGAAAAAGAAAGAAAAAGAATGAACAAGTACGGCTTGTTTGGAAAGACTGCCAGGAGAAAGCCTCTTTTCTCTAAAAAGAACATGGCAGCCCTGCTTAGGTTTGCAAAGTTGCATCAGAACAAATCACAAGACTTCAGGAACAATGACCTTTGGACAGACCAGACGAAAGTGGAGATGTTTTGCCATAATGCACAGCGCCACATGGCGAAAACCAAACATCACATCAGCACAAGCACCTCATACCAACTGTCAAGCATGGTGGTGGAGAGGTGATGATTTGGGTTTATTTTGCAGCCACAAGACCCGGGCACCTTGCAGTCATTGAGTCGACCATGAACTCCTCTCTATACCAAAGTATTCTAGAGTCAAATGTGAGGCCATCTGTCCGACAGCTAAAGCTTGGCCCAAATTGGGTCATGCAACAGGACAATGATCCCAAACACAGCAGCAAATCTACAACAGAATGGCTGAAAAAGAAAAGAATCGAGGTGTTGCAGTCATGTTCAGACCTCAACCTGATTGAAATGCTGTGCTTGGACCTTAAGAGAGCTGTGCATAAATGAATGCCTGCAAACCTCAATGAACTGAAGCAACATTTAAAGAAGAGTGGGCCAAAATTCCTTCAACCATGATTTAAGAGACTAATAAAGTCACACAGAAAATGATTACTTAAGGTTGTTGCTGCTAAAGGTGACTCTATAAGCTACTGAATCATGGGGTGTACTTAGTTTATCACAGGACTGCATAGAGTCCTGGGAAAACTTTCCTTTTCACATGATTGTATACATGTACACTTGATGTAAAATGCATCATCATATTGCAGTAGCTACTGGTCAGTGCTGCTTAAATTAAAGTAGCTGATTGGAAAAAGCAACAAAGAAGCTTTAACCTTGTGTTTTTCAGTTGTTATTGACAATAGAGATTGCATCTCAGTGTATGGTTCTTTTTCTTTGAACTTGTTTGCTAAGGTGAGGAAGTGGAAGCCAAAAATAATGCATTTTGAAGAGACTGAAATGAAGGAGACAGTGGCTCCAGTCTGAGTGGTATGATTTAGTGGGCAGTGCCATGGCTCTTTGAGCCAGAAGATATATTAGATATTAGTTGAATGTGTAGTTCTGCCTCCAATAAGTTTTGTCTGAGATGGAGACTGAAAGAGCTTTATTGCCAAGATTATTTGAAAAATAATACTTTTAGATCAATTGTTTTGAAAAGATCAATAATTACATTTCCATCCATCTGTCTGACAAATCAGAGGAAAATCCAAAACCACTTGACCCCTACAATGATACAATGCTGACCCTGTTATGCTGTGCCAGGCATTTTGCTGCCGTGGTCTGGGCCCACTTGTCCCCTTAAAAGGGAAGAATCACTGCAAATCAATACAAATTTGCTCTGAGTGAACGCCTTCATCCTACGATTAAACATTTCTATCCAGATGGTAGTGTTCTCTTCTATGAAGCTCCCATTCACAGGAGACTGAAAGAGGTAATTGAATGGTTTGAAGTGTAGTGCCGGGTTTCTGTAGTCTAGATTCCAAGATGGTGGCACCCTTTGAAGTGCAACTACTCAAACAGAAACAAAGAGGAAATAAAACTAACCCACCCGCAAAAAATGTCGAAACGCAATGATCACTGAGACGAGCAAAGTGACTAAACAACAAGTTACGCTGCTTAAAGAAGTTAAACAACTGATGAACCTTGTCAAAGAGAAGGTAATTTATGGGCTAGAGAGAAGATGATGACCTGGAACAATACACAAGAATGAAGGGTTTCATCGTAAGTGGACTGGATACCACATATCAGCCTTATGCCAGTGCCATGCCTGGAGGTAAGACACTCACCCCGACAGAGAAAGTAGGAACATTGAATTACAAGCCTACTATATAATACATTACACCTCTAAAATACAGTACACACAATGCAGTGAGAGTGCTGACTTCATAACTCCACCTTCATAATTTAATGCCAATCCAGAGCCCACATTAAGAGCTCTTTCTTTTCACCTGAGGCAAAAAGTAGCAATAAGTTGTGTAAGAATATGCTTGCTATTTGATGTTGTACAACACCAGTGAAGTCAAATAATCAATCTGATCCCCATAAATGAGCTCTCGTACCAATGAGGACTGCTAGCTAAACACGTATAAAATGCATTAAATGCCATACATCTCCAGTGTTATCCATGGCTTTGTGTGGGCTGGAGCCACACCACTGTATGCCATCATCACAGCATTAATTTACATGTGACCATTTTGACTAGTGATATCTGCATCAGCTGCAGCCTAAAAGAAAACCTCTTTGCTGTGTTTTATTTCTTCTTGTTTTTTTTTAATTAAGATCTAACTAATTGTTAACACAGAATTAAAATTCAAACAGCTGATTGGAAGAAATGTCCAGATTATTGTTACTGAAGCAAATATCTGCAGCCTTTCACAATCCTTGATAATTTGTGCATGGGTGACACTCAGCAACAGGTGAAACACTTTGATGCTGACTTCAAAGTGTGAGGCATGAGGCATTTTTTTCATTGCTCACATAGTACTTGTCATCTTTACAGACAACCTCAACACATTTACCCATGATCAACAACTGATGTCCCCTGTGATGCAAGATGAGAGCTGACATGAAACCTGGCAGATGAAACAAGGCGTGAGTGTGTGTTAGAATATTACGGGATCTGTTATGCACTCAACAAGTTGTTACTGTAATTACTTTTTTCCTTTTAACTGAAAGACTGAGGCTTGGTTGTAGCTATGATAAATGAAGAAACTTTAATATAGACTCCAGCAAAAAAAAATATTAACCTTGTGAATACTGTGAACCCAGACTTTAATGTATTTTCTATGTAGATGTGCCTGTCTATAAACAGTTTATTCCATGCAGAATAATTTGATGCACTAATAATAGTTACTTGCTCCCACGCTCATGAGTCAATCCAAACAAGTCCAGCCATGGAAAATATCTGATCAATAACAGTCTCAGTAATAACAGGTGACTTAGTGAGGTGGAAATTCGACATGAGAGCTTCACATAAAAAGAGGAGAAAACCAAGTGGGCAGAAAAATCAGAAAGTCCAGCATGGATGAAAACCGATGCACAACAATCAGGATGAAATATGTCTTCCATGTGGTTTATCAAAAGGCCTCCCGGTATCTGGCAGGTGACACTATCTAGGTTGTTATTGGGATATATTACTTCATGTGTTTACACTGGTGCTGACAGTTTGTACACTACAAAAATATCCATGTTACTCATAGTTGTCACAATTTTGTTAAATTGTGTGAAAAAAAAAATTCTGGGCGAAACACGAAACCAATTGCCAGAATGTCTCAGTAAGTGACTCAGTGACACATTTGAGTGCCTTCTGAGAAACACGTATTGATGATGATTTGATAAGTTTTGGTTAACTGAAACTCAATATTGACAGCTAACATAGAAAAAAATCTGCCAATCGGTTAAAATCATACAAAAATCAGACCACAACAGTCTCCTCCAGTGTCCAACTACTTCTACATTTACACAAATATTACAAAAACAAAATTAAGAAAAAAACCCAACACACATATTAATACCTGATCAGCCAATGTAGGACTTTAAGAGAAAGTGCAAGTAAGTTCCCACCCAGAATGTGAAAGATTGAAGGTTTCACATTTTAGATCGAAAGCCCTTATGTTCCCTTCCCCTGGTAATTGGACCAGTCATACTATCCATGCAAAAAATGATTTTAAGGCAAAAGGAACAGAATTGGAAGCAACATCCATAATGTAGGTTTGGAAAGTTTAAGGCCTCAGTCACACAGGTGAAGAGATTGGTCAGTGACCACCTGTCAAACACAGGTCACCAAGGAGAAATGTGTGTTCGCTGACCAGTTGGCAAATGGTGACTGGAGGTTGCTGGCAGTAGCTAAGTGAAACTGGTCACAAAGAGGTAGAGAGTGCTGCACCGAAAACCTTCTTGTGAATGCTTTGGTCGCTCACAGATTGCCATAGTCACCTGTAGTTTCCATGGAAGACACCGTCTTATCTGCAAAAACACCCAACTACTCACCAAGTGGTGTTTGAAACTGTGAAAAGTGTTGCACAAAGCAGAATCGGAAACCATTTGCCTTCAAAGTAAAAGTTGCGCCTTACCACTGCAACCAACACATTTCAAAAGGCACAACTTTTACTTTAGGGTGAATGTTTCTGGTTTCCATTGCACTTTTTCAAGTTGTACCAGCCCTCGGTGGTTAGTTGGCAAGTGCAGACAAGTTGGTGTCTTGGGTGACCACAGCAATGTGCTAGTGACCAAAGCAATCACAAGGAGGTTTTTGGTGCAGCACCCTCTTTGTGACCAGATTTCACTGAGTGACAAGCAGGAACCTCTGGCAACCAACCAGAACACACATTTTTCCCTAGAGACTGGAGGTTGCCAGGAGGTTGCTGAGTGGTCTCTAGGCCTGTGTAACTGAGGCCTGAATAAGTCCTTCCTCGAACTAACATTAAAATACCAACTGTTATTAGACTTGTGGACTCTTGGACTGTTCATCTGACAATTGCTAGCCCATCACTTTGGTTATACTAGTGTTTTTCAAATATTTTGTCACCAGGGCTCACCAAAGGGCAAGCCAAAATTTCAATCCATGACACCTGTAAGTTATATACTAGTAAAAAAAAAAAAAAAAAAAAGTAATATGTTAGA
>VUQI01002611.1:0-11718 GCA_015106735.1 Paratilapia polleni | reverse complement strand
ACCTGTAAATTAAAAAAAAAAAAAAAAAAAAAAAAAAAAAGTTATATGCTAGTGGAGAGCTGCTATTCCGCTAGCATATAACTTGCCTCGATAGCCGTATGAGACACTTTCACACATTACAATAAACGGTCACACCGCCTCTGGTCCAGATCCGACAGTCTTTTGAAGTAGGTCAAGTTTCTCTCAAAAGGGATGTCTTCAAGTGGCTCTTTAGCATGCTTGGGACCATGTTGGCATTAGCTAACCTCTCAAAACAGACGATGCACTTGAGCTGAGGGTTGTTCCACCTGAGCTACATCTGACATTCCCCCCCTCTTCCCCTCTTCTGTTTAGGTGGTCGATCAACCAAACGTTATAGTTTGCTTCATACAAAAAGAAGTGAACAGTTTTTTTCTCCTCTTATTAATCTCCTTGCTGTCGATCAGAGCTATTGATGTGTTTCAAAAATGTTTAAATTTAAAAAAAAAAAAATAGATTTTTAGGGGAGCTGATGGTATAAACCGTACTGATACAGTAAACCTTTTGTGTAGTTGTATACTGCATTAATTACAAAGTCACATGCACTGGCCACATGGCACAGTAGTTGGGAACCATTGGGCTACACCGTACAGACAACTCCTACAAGGCTCCTAGTGACCAGTTGGCAACTGCCTGACAACCACTGGTTGCTAGGGAAAAATGAGTAATGCCTCACCAGCTGCTGGAGGTTGCTGGTAGTCGATGTGAAATTGATTGCTAAAGCCCCAGTTGCGCAGGCCCAGAGGCCAGTCAGTGGCACCCTGTCAACCACCAGTCACTAGGGAAAAATGTATATTGCCCGACCGGTTGGCAAGTGGTCTCAACGTTGCTGGCAGTCGCTAGGTGAAATTAGTCGCAAAGAAGTATACAGTGTTGCACCTAAAACTTCTTTGCGATTGCTTTGGTTGCTAGTAGATTACTGTGGTGTCCTGTAGTTTGTATGGAAGATGGCGACTTGTCTGCTAACTGCTCACTAAACTGCAGTGAATCTGAAGAATGCGATGCAAACCAGAAACAGAGAACGTTCGCCTTCATAATAAAAGGTGTGCTTTACTGCAGAAACCAATACGTTTCAAAAGGCACAACTTTCACCTTGAAGGCAAATGTTCTGTGTTTCTGGTTTGTGTTGCACTTTTTCAAGTTTAACCACCATTCGGTGCTTAGTTAGTATTTGCAGACAAGTTGGCGTCTACCATGCAAACTATGGGCGACCGTGGCAATCTGCTAGAAACCAAAGCAATCACAAAGAGGGTTCTGGTGCAGCACCATCTTTGCAACCGATTTCACCCAGCCACAGCCAGCAACCACTCACCAATTGATCGGGGAATACTTATTTTTCCTAGGTTGCCAGGGGGTCACAGCCTGGCCTCTGGCCTGTGTGACTGAGGCCAAAGTGTTAGAAATTTGGATGAGTGAACTTTTGGGCAAAACTCAAGAAGTTGTATGGCTCCTAATAATGGTCTCCCAGCTGAAATCCAAATGATTGTGTTTTCAACAACATACTTGGCACGTTTCTTGTCTAAACTAAACTAAATAAACCATTTGTTTACTTCTTATAGTAAATGACATCCTTAAACATCTTGTAGAGAAGGAATTTTCTTAGATTAGGTGTATTTTCCTCAGTTGCTGACCTTTGAGAACACAGTAAATTAAATTTGTCCCTAAGATTTGGCGTTTCAGTGTACTTAAGAGAGCTACGGACATACACAAGCTGCCATTTCTCTCACTTGTGACTAAAAAAAGAAAAAAAAAAGGCAAAATGAAAGCAAATAGAAATGAAGTGAGCATACCAATAGGAAACAGCATTTGTGAGTCCTTTGAAGTTTGGAGAGTTCAACATAACACCATGAATGTGCCCAAATACATTCCATCTGCTTATGCAATGATGTATGAGGGAGCTTAACTTCGTTATTTTATCATCAGATTCATTTTTCTGACACAATCGATTGTGACAAGCTGCAAAAAAGCAATCAACCCTGAGCATACTGTGTATAAAATACAACAGGAGTTGTTTTTTTTTTTTCTTTTAATGGATTTTTCCCATCCCAGCAACCTCCATGAAGGGCAGATTTTTTTTTCAATCCCTTTTTTTTCCACTATAATTCAGACAATGTCTTTGTTAGAAGTGTCCAAGGGCAAAGTGGAAATATGTGACCCTCTCTCCTCATCTTCAATGGAGGGTTGAGCTCCAGCACTGCTGCCAGTGTCAGATGCCAGCACTGATAAAGCCAGGGGCAAGATGGCAACTGTCCACCCTGGAGCCTGCATTTTAAAACTGCTGCCTGCAGCTTTCAGATGGGCACTAACTGCTCTGTCTCAGTAAGGCTTTTAGTCTTCTGTTCAATGTTGTTTTGTAAAGGTTCTCAATCAATTAACACACTTTTCAAAATGATAGAAAAACTGCGGTGTCACTGAATATAATTTTAAGATTAAGGAACAGCATCATCTGATGCCTCAGACATCAACACCAGCCGTGTCACATATGAACCATTCAGTAAACACCCTGAACTCTCCCTACAGCCATGTTTCATGGTCCCCTCCAACTCAAGATTGCAGATTCCTTATCTGCAAAAAAACACCCGGTAACTGTCCCTTCGACAAACTGCATCAGTTACATTACAGACTATTTGATAGTTTTGCCACCGGACTGCTTAACATGTAATTTAGTGGTCAAGATAATTAGTAGAAAATAGAGCTGAGGAAAAAAGCAATACCTTAAGATTTCCAGTGGAAAAACTGCAAAAACAACATCCAACCAGACTCAGCTTCCAAACATATAGGGCTATAATGAATATACCCTCACAGCAACTGGAACCATTTATCAATGAGGTCACTAAAACACCATCCAACCAGGCTGATATTGCTCATTATAAAGCTCAGTGCTTTTCTTGCAAACAATTTTCCTCAAACCACTAGTACTGACCTCAAAAATGCACAACCTGCATCTAAAGATTTTTTTTTTCTCAGTTCGAGGACTCTATAAAGTAAATGTGAAACTTCCCTCTGGCACTGTGCCATCTGCTTCTGACACAGCAGCAATTAAGCTGAAACTAATAAGCCTGTCCCAAAGGTTTGAAAGTTAGCTGTAACAAATTTCTAGATTGACCTGAGAGCTACACTGACATCAGATACTATTCTCTCATTCAAGTACCATCTTTTTAAAAAGTTAGACTACATCTTTCAGAAAAATATGATCTTTTAGTACAATAAAGCAAAATTGTTGCAAGCTGTGCAAATCAAGTTAGTCTCTGCCTATATAACTCAAAAATTCAAGTTCAGCCAGTCCCCTAATGCATCTCTGGACCACTCCCAACACTCCTGCTTTAGATCCCTAACCCTTATATCCCTGGAAGTCCTCTTCAGACCACCTATAGATGTATGATTTCACCATGAATCACACAGAGTAAACATCAAACTGATCTATCAGCTACAACCCAAAGGCCATAATGCCTAAGCCCAAAAAGTCAGGTGCACAGCTACATGTATGCTTTTTTTGGCATTTACAGGATTTTTCACCATGAATTCATCCCTCAGGATCAGACTGTGAACACAGAGTCGTACTATAACATCCTGAGACATTTGATGAACATTTGGCACAAACCGCCTGGACTGTATCCATACTGAGTGAACACAATGTACACTCACCACCAGCCCAACTTAACTAGAATTGACTCCTATTAATTCAGTGCACACTGCAGATGCACACGCAGAAGTAGCCAGAAAGGGACTTCCAGCCATGGAAGCGGTCCTGACTTGCACATGGACCTTGGAGGGGAGAGCGTCCAAATTTAAAATCAGGTATGGTTTTTGATCTTTTTATGGGCGGAGTTAAAAAAGTTACGATCACATCTCATATTCCCCTCCTACAAGTTAGCCTCTTACATCATCTTGACACTAAACTGATGAGTGACCCTCAAGTAAAGCCTCATTCACCATCATTTACCCCTGTCCTATTACTGAGAGTGCCTCAGCCTCTTTACAGACTAACGATAGAGATAATTCAGGATAAATTAGGAAATTTAAATTTGCCTCCTGTTTATGCAATTATGGTTATGCTGGTGAGTGTCTCATAACTCTTAAACTCCAAGTGTTTGTGTGTGTGTGTGTGTGTGTGTGCAGGTAGGTACAGTAGCGCTTCTTTTCTGAACTCTTCAAAATGATGGCCAACCAAAGCTGTAATCTATAATTTATCTGTCATGAGACCTGTGCACACACAAGTGTGAAGATTGCATGTTTGTGTGTGCATGTGCACGCATGTGTGCATGTGTGTGCACATGTGTGTATTAATCAGATTTTGGGCAGATCAATTTCAGTATTAGACCTTGAGAGTGAGAACATTTGAAGAAATGTCTAATTCTGAATGTGTGACACCTCCAAAGCACTGAAGGTTGAAACCCGTGTTGAAACCGGGCTGAGGTTAGAGTTAGGTTCAGGTTAGGTCAGCGAGTGCGTTCACAAAGATAGAAGCCTGTGTGTGACAGACAGGAGTTTGCAAAGCCATGTAGATTCCAAGTAATAACTAACACAGACCAACTCTTAACTGGCACACTACAAATTAAACCAGCAGTTTAACATCTTATTTGCAACATCAGCAATTGCTCGGTGAAGTCCCACCTTGAATTTTAATGCACGGTGTAAACTGAGCATATGACAATAAACTACTTCTTCTTGAAGCTTCGGGGTGGGCATTTTGGCCACCACCAAACTGGTGATTTGAAACCAGACATGACAAGCAAGGGCTGAATCTGACTGAAAAACCAAGAGTCCTGCATATGGTAGCTACTCGTTAAGCACAAGGTGTTCCCACCCCCTTAAGCTTATTTTATTATCCTTTTAGGCTGTAATGGGCCATTTATGATTGCCGTTGTCGCCCTTGCAAAAGGTGGTGTGCGCCAAAAGTGACGTCAAAACTGCTGGCACGTGCTGCGCTGTGGTAGAATTCTGGCTTGTCGTGCACCTCTAGATTTTTGCAACCTTGCATGGCAAGTGCAGCCAGGTTAAAGAGTGTACATGCGGTTCGGTCTGACCTACTGTATCAGTGCAGGAGCTCAGAGATTCCCACATTACAGAGAGGGAGATGCTGCCTCAGCATGAAAAAATGAGAGACTTTCTGGAGAAAGCTTTGAAAAAACACTCCATGATTGCTTCTCATTTTGACCTCTTGTATTCCTGTACCAGAGCTGATGCACAGTTTTTTTCTGAGTGGCAACATCTATTGTTCAGGACAACACTGCAGGGAGTCCGGCACACCTCAACCATAAATGATTAAGAAAGGCTGTGATGACGACCCACATTGCTGTTGGTGCGTGCAACAACCAATGCAGTGACCATAAAAGAGGCTTAATGGGACCATAGCCAGTCTCCACCTAATGGGGAGCAAGAGATTACAAAATGAAGATTGTGTTTTATTGTGGAAACTAGTAACTGAGCGGACTGACTCATCAGGAAAGTGTTCAAAGTTATAGATCAAGTGACCCGAAAGATAATTTTAATAGACTTCAATACAATCTGACGTCTTTTTGCAACCAGGAATCACCCCTTGCTGTTCAGGTTTAAAGGCATTTCAGCACTGGCTTCACTTTTCCGATCCATTAGTTTTTTCATATTTTTATATACAGTATTACAAGCCCCGCCCCCTCTGTCTACTATTATCATTTGTCAGGCAGCCATTACCACTTTCATAGTGGATAAAAAAAAAGTAAAAAGTTCCAAAAGTATTGATTATTGCTGCTCATCAAATACTCACAGTTACTGCATGCTATTTTAAAGGTTATCTGGCAAACTGAATAATTCTGCTTGGTGCAATACCCTCATTGGACTGTAGTTACTGGAAGGCAGGTGTCTGGGAAATGAATACCAAACTGAAGCCGACACTCCTTGAAATTTCCCCATGAAGGACGGGTAATATTTTCTTTACTACTGTGAATTTTACAAAGTACTGATTAAAGGCAGTTTCCACAAATCTGCTGGCAGTCAGCATTTGTGCTATTGCATATTAAAACTATGAAAAACAAGAAAACAAGACACTGCTCATCCACTGAATGAGAGAAGCGTGGGCGGTGTATGAGAACAGCAAAGAGTAGAGTCAAAATGAAAGAAACATTTTCAGCAATCCCTCAAGATTAAAACTTGACATTTAAAGATGGGGAAAAAATAATTTTAAGTAAGAAAATCTGAGTCTGAAATAAAATACTCCGCAAAGGTTTAAGGTACTAAAAGTTAACCCTGGAGGCTGTCAGTGTTGAGATTGAAGGGCCATATCAACTGCTAGAGAGCAGAATGATTTTAGGACAGATCAAAGTCCTTACTGATTCCTAAATATATCTGAACATCTAAGGCCCCAGTCACACAGACCTAGAGACTGGTTGGCAACAATCTGGCAACCACCAGTCAAGAGGGAAAAAAGTGTATTCCCCGACCAGTTTGCGAGTGGCTGCTGGAGATTGCAGGCAGTCGCTGTGAAATCAGTCGCTAAAGCCCCGTTCACGATGGCCTAGAGACCGGTCAGTGACCCCCTGGCAACCACCGGTTGCTAGGGAAAAGTGTGTACTCTGTGATTGGTTGGCGAGTTGCTAGTTGCTAATTGCTTTGGTCAATAGCAGGTTACTGTGGTCACCAGTAGTTTGCATGGAAGACATCGACTCATCTGCAAACACAAACGTCTCGCCAAGCAGTACTGTAACTGTGAAATGTGTTATGCAAAGCAGAAACGGAGACCATTTGCCATGAAAGTAAAAGCTGCACCTTTTGAAATATGTTGCTTTCAGCGGTGAGGCACAATTTTAACCTTGAAAGCAAAGTTCTTAATTTCTAGTTTGTATTGCACTTTTTCAGGTTTCACTACAGCTCGCAGAGTAAATGGTGGGTGTTTGCAGACCAGTCCACGTCTTCCATGCAAACTACTGGCAACCACAGCAACCTGCTAGCAACCAACGCAATCGCAAGAAGGTTTTTGGTGCATCACCCTCTTTGCGACTGATTTCACCTAGCGACAGCAACCAACCTCCAGCAACCACTCGCCACCTGGCTGGGGAATAACCGTTTTTCCCTGGTGACTGGAGGTTGCCAATGGGTCACTGACCAGCCTCTAGGCCTGTGCGAGTGAGGGCTAAACTACCTCAAACTTAAGTACAGTTCTGTAAGTCTGAATTAATGTCAGATCACAAAGACAAACATAGGAATACAACTGTATCTTTCTATTAACAAGAGGATTATAACTATTAGTAGGACCAGGTAAGGTAAAAGGGAGACCTTTCATAAGCTATAACAACTTTTGACCAGCCACATATCGCACATGATGATATGACCCTTGAAAGTTTACACATAATGCCCTTTTTGAAGTTTTCACCAGTAAGTTATCAGAAAACAGATCTAACAAAGGTGCAAATATTTTTCTGTTACTCTACATCAAAGACATTAGATTGGTGCAGTTTTGCTATTGAAACTATTATGTATCCCGTGATACTGATGCTCAGATTTGGTGATAGAAAAACACCATGCTGAACAAAAATGTGACTTTTGCTTTACTTTGTGACACCTGGAGCGGGTGTAAAATTGATTTGGCTGCAGTTTTCAGTTTGCAGTGCTCTTGTACTTACGTTAAGAAGGCTAAAAAATGCTGAAAAAAATAAGGTGAAATTCTTCATTAAGTATCCTAAAGTTACTCTTACTGTACAAATCATCTGATTCAGAGGGGGTTAAGTGGAAACTTTTGTCAGATTTGACTGAATTTATATGGAATAACCCATTGCATATCGCATATTGCCACTGAAGGCATGTAGTTAAAAGACTAAACCATTTAACATGCAGGGAGAAGGCCTAAGAAAAGACTACTGAGTTGCAATATGAGAAGTGTACAGTAAGAGCAAGTGTTGATGAAGAATGACCAATAGGGGAGAAGAGAAAGCCTCCCAATTTTATGGAAGTGTAATATTAAATTTTAAACTTTAATGCTATCTTAAAAAAAAATACAAACAAAATGAGAGAAATATTACCCTCAGATGTGATTCTCCCTCAAGGTATGTATGCTATTTAGCAAAAATACATTTTGGGGGTGAAACCATAAATTGTATAAAGGCCCTTTCAGACATGCACTCCTCTACATTAATCTGGTTTAACTAAATGAGTCAGCTTCATGCTTGAATGTGCAACCTGGTAACTTTTCTGTCAAAGTTGCAACGGCAGCCTTTCCAAGTTGCACCTAGTAATATTTATCTGTCACGTTCACGTTAACGGGAAAGCAAGCACTCGATTACAGCTCTGTGTGTGTGTGTGTGTGTGTTTCTCTCCTGCATCTTGAGTTCTTCACCTCACACAAGGACGTTTGTGTTATAAGATCCACACATGAAACCCCACTCCTTCCTCTGCTTTGGACAAGCTGTGTCATTTTTGCATTTCATCTTTGTGACTCTTCATTTTCTTGTAGTATAAGAAATTATAGGCCGGTCTATAATTTACAGACATGTTTATTCGCTTTTATCCCCAGCATCCTCCTTGCTGTGACAGAGGAGGATGCTAGGGACAGGGTGAGACGGAGACTTGGGCCTGATGATCCGCTGTGGCGACCCCTAAAGTGAGCAGCCGAAAGACAAAGAATAAGTTTACTCATCTGTGTGCTTTAAATGCTTTTTACACAGTTTTACCTTTCTGCGTTGGAGCTGCCAAACCATAAATACCCCATGCACGTTCAGCTTTGAGCATTCAGCAGGGCAGTGAAAGGTGTGACAATTTACACAGATTAGTCCTAACTACAACATATATTGTTTAATATAATTTGTCCTGCGTAATTTTGTTGTCCATGTGTTTGAGTATCTTTTGTCTATTTTCTCTTATCTCGAACTTGCAGATTTAATTACCCGCGTGAGTCCATGTGGAGCGCCCAACACAGAGAGGTGGCACATTACTTGTGCTGGTAATTATTTTGTACTTCAGTGAGCTTGTAGACAGCCCACTGAAAATGTAAGCAGCATCCGTGATGACAAAGCATCAGCAACTGGCTGTTCTGGGCTGATTACAGAGTCTTAATCTATAAAATGGAACAAGCAGAGAGGAGGAACATTAGCAGTTTTGACTGAAAGGTCAACCCTTATTGTCTTTCAACTCACTGTATAGTGGGCTTTAAGGAGGTCCATCACTTCAAGTATTTGGTTAAAGGATAACATGAGGAGTGGCGCTACTCCCATTTGCATTCAAGAAATGTAAACATACAGCTACAGTGCATAAAATGGTTTGACTGTAACTCTTTTAGATTACAAGCTGATTCTTCCACCAAGATTTTACACTTTGTTTCAGCCATTTTCTGAGTAACTACAATCAATTTTGCAATTTTGCAAGTCAAATGAAAGACTTGAATCATACCTCTAAAAATAATGCAAAACAATGGATACATAAATTGTTTAAATAGTCTTATTTACCTTCACAGTATTCAATCTACATATATAAAGCAACCAGAGGGAATTGAAAAGTCAACTATTGACATGAAAAATCAATATATTTTAAGAAAAGTAACTGGTGACATTTGCATGAGAGGTACAGAAATGTATAAAATACCTGCAGTGTACTGGACTGTGTACTGGACATGTACCTGTGTGCATGCACCAGTGTATGCACACAGGCCAAGTGACTAATTTATTGGCTAATAACTACAAATTAATCATTGAGGAAGTCTATTAAATCAACACATTAGTAAAATGTCAAACTGGTTATTAATGTTATTAACAAGCATTATGATGCTGCTTTCTCTTTACAGTTTTTGTTGTCTGTTGCTGCTGCTGCTCACAGAGGTTAAACAAGAATTCAATAAAACAATCGTTCCATCTGCTGTCATAGCAAATATTCAAATTTGCTAAGCTAGCTGTCCAACTTTATTTGCATACCACACAGTACCTCTGTAGGGGGGCCTGAATTCTCAAGGAAGGATTGATTTGATCAGAACAACTTTCACAGCACCTTCGAAAGCATTATGGAAATGCACAAAGCTGGAATAGGCTAGAAAAGCATGTCAAAGGACCATGATGTTCAAAGCGCAAAATGACAACCTGTCGACATACAATAGTTTCCCTAGGAGCGGGTGTTATGCAAAGATCAAACCAAGAACACAATGCGCAGTCCTAAAAAGGTTTTTCTGGGGCAATGCTGCAAGGACAGAAGAGACAAAAGTTGTGCTGTGTTTGGAAAAAAAAGAGCACTGCACACCAATACTAAAACCGCATTTAAGCACAGTGGATCATGGTTTGGTAACACTGACACTTGATTAGGACTCCTTGGAGTCACATTTTAACACACTGGATACCCCTGTAGCATCATTTCTCAGTATGCTGGGTAGTCTGTGAGACCACGTCAAAATTTTCTCTGTAGGTGTTGTGACTACTGTGGGACATTTCACCAAGATAACCCAACAAAGAGGTGGCAAAGCTTGTTCCAGAAGGGAGGAGTGGTTGACATTGAAAAGGATGTATTTTCAGTGAAACTTTTATCTTTTCCTAAGCCTGACCAAGTAGTTTTGGTGCCTAAACCTAATAAAACACTGACAAAAAACCCCAAAAAACAACTCAAAAATAAAAGTTAAATTCTCAAAATGGTCTCAGAGAACTCAAACTCGTCTTCTGGAAAGAAGTTATTTGATCATGCCATCAACCCGCCCACTTGCACTTTTTTTTTTTGTCTTGGGTGGCAGCACAGTGGTTAGCACTGTTGCCTCAAAGCCTCAAAGGTTCCTGGTTCAAATTTCAGCTGAGGCCATTCTGTGTGGAGTCTGTGTTGGATTTATCCAGGTACTTTGGCTTCCTCCCACAATCCAAAGACATTCATGTTAGGTTAATTGGTGATTCTAAAGTGGCCTGTAGACAAAGTCCTTGAAGTGAATAGAATAAAGTACTATCTGAATATATGTATACGGTGCAACTTGCAGTTAAAAACATTTTGACTGGTCAGTAAGACTAGAAAAGCGTTACATAAATGCAAGTAAATTATCTGGACTTCTACTGGGTGGTACTTCTGACAAATGGACCAAGCACCAGTTTGTGACGAACTAGAGGTAAAAATGTGTAGAGAAGGCCTGGATAATTTGCAATCACTGAGTGAACAATGATTTCAAAATTGTATCAAGAAATTTTACAGGAGAATGTCAGTGAGTGAGTGACCTTAACTTAGGTCAAAGTCCTGACCTTAATCCAAATGTAATGGCATGACCTGAAGAGGTTCAATCAAGGCATCAAGAATCAGAATCAGAATCAGAATCAGAATTATTTTTATTGCCAAGTTTGTACACAAACGAGGAATTTGTCTTGGTGTCATGGTGCAATACAGTGGTACCGAAGTGGAATATATGGAATTTACAATATACAATATATACATATATATATAAATATAAATATAAATATAAATACACAATATATACTAACTGCCTACAGATATTAAAGAAATTAGACATATGTAAAGGTTATGGACAGAAAGGGGGGAGAAGTGTAAAATGTAAGTAGAACATGATGTGCAAAGTGCTTGTACTGAATCCAGTGTGCAAAGTTATTATAGTCTGTAGTAAGTATGTGTGTTATTGTAACACATTAATTGAGCAGTGAGCGGGGCGAGGGGGCGGTGTTAAGTAGTCCAACAGCCTGGGGAAAGAAACTGCTCTTGTGCTGTGAGGTACTGGTTCTGATGGACCGCAGCCTCCTGCCAGAGGGGAGCGTCACAAACAGT
>VUQI01002610.1:16701-34201 GCA_015106735.1 Paratilapia polleni | reverse complement strand
TATGTAATTAAAGGAACCAAAAAACACGTTTGCCCTTCATCTCATGAACTCCACTGTCTCTCTGCTCTCTTAGAGCCAGGGGTGCCAGGCTGGATCCATGCGGCACAGATTGTCCAGGCTGTTTGCTGCAGCCACCAGAGTGTTGACCTTACTCTCTCCTCCCTCGAACTGAGCCAGGTTATGGAGGCGAGTCATGATGGCTGTGACGGCCTTCTGGACCAGTGAGACCAGCTGCTGGGAGTCCATGTTCTCTGGCTGTCCGGCTGGGGACAGGGGAATGGACGTGTCCTCCTGGGTCTTCTTGTGCCATGCGATGATCTCATCGCGAAGGACTGCCTTCAAGATTCCATCCACCTGTGAGAGAAAGGAAATGAGGATGTCAGTTTAAGGAAACCGGTTAATGTGTGCCCTGCTTCCAAAATTTCCCCCAAATTTAGCCACAATATGCATAAAATCATGAACCTCACTGTGCTCTCAAAGAGCCCTTTTTGAAAGCGTGCGTGTGCATGAAAGAGAGAGAGAGTAACCACAGGAGAGAGGGGGCCTGGATCGTAAAGCACAGTGTGTGTGCAGGCCAACGTGGAGTGGGGGTGGGAGACAACCCTGCCCAGTGTGAGTACAGTATTCAGTTACTGTGTGGGCTTTTTCTTCTAAACAACTGCCCAAATTTACCGAACCCGTGTGCAAGAAATAAAATTACCAGATGACATTACTTCTGATCACAAAAGTTAGTGATTAGTTATTTTGATTTTTTTTTTTAATTGTTGTTTTTGACTAATGCATCAACATCCTAAATGTCAAAACATTTTATTACTTGATTTAATTATTTTTAATTGAGTTGCTGTACATACTAATTTCTATATTGAGTGTATAAAAATAGTTTTGACTTTGGCAACTCGACTTTTCCCCCCAAAAACTTTCATACTTATATTACATGATAACTAAGATAACTCCATCCACTGTGGAAGACCACAAAATGTATGTGGATGTAAAAAGACTTGCAACCATATTTCCCTTGTCTATTTCAAATTTTATTTTGCAATGCAACAAATTATGTCAAACTGAAGTTTTGCATACAAATTTTCATAACACTGCAGCATAACTGGCGATATCTAATACACTATAACCACGAAGTCCATATGAAGTTTTCAAATACATGATTATATGTCGATTATATGCCAGTCTCCTGGCTTTCTTGAGCAGTGTTTTCAAATTATCTGTCGTGGGAATGAGAGCAGTGAAACGTGGTGAAGCCTCAGTTTATATAAAGTCACTGCCAATTTCAAACATACACATAAAACAAAGCTTTTAACTCCAATTTAGGGCACGTCAATCATCCTTAGGGAAATCTCTGTGTTGTTAACAGCTCATTATGGTGACACAGACCTGAAATACATAACCATCTAAACCATGACCCAGCAGTCATTACCTAACTAAGTACACACTGTTCCCTTCCTTACCTAAAGTGTTTATTTGGTTTCAGGTGGCACTAGACTGTTTAAATGGTTTAAGGCTTCACTATATTTGAGTGGATGATTGTTAAGTGCTTGGGTTTTATTGTGCTCCATGGTAATGCCTCTTTGCTTTGACCACAAGCAGCACTGGTTTCTGGCATTTGGTCTTAACAAGTTCACATCGTCAAGTGTTCTGTTTATTTGCATCTTAAGCACTTCTGTGTCTGGAACATCAGTCAGACCTTAAGTATGAGCCTGACCTATACATAGACACCGCATGCCTGTCATTACTGCCCTGCTTTACATATATTACACAACCCTTTGACTGCTACCGTTTTTCACTGCTTTGTTTTTAGTTATGCCTCAGAACTAAACCTAGAGGAAGTTCACCAAGTTTAAGTGCCAGACAGTATCTGGAGAGCTGTGCAGGAGCTTAAATTTGACAACAAACCACTACGCTCTACTGATGGAAACGACACTGGCAGCTGACTGAAACTCACATCTCATATGTGCTTCTCCTAAAACCTTCCAAGAATCGTGTGAACGAGCTATTTGGTTGAATTGAACAAGTATAAATCTTCAAGTATACTTGACATTTAAATGTAAACTGAACATTTTTGACAAGCTCATGTTACTGAATATTTTAACAGCAATATGCTCCTTAAAGTTCATGGGCCTAAAGCCAAAACAATTACTTCAGTTCCCTTAGAGAGCTGATAGGGATTTACAGTTGGGCTGTGATCCTTTGTGTGACTGTCAGGCACAATGCTTTGTGTGATCCATTGTCTTATTACCAAGCTGCAACTTCCAAGGCTGAAAAATGAAGCCAACATGAAGTGCCAAAAACTGTAGTTCCTCGAATGACCACTTGGGGTTCGCTCCAGAAGTGATTAAATCTCCACAGGCTTGCATGTTAAAATGACTAACTTCAGGTATGAAATAAACATGTTAGCCTGATAAAGCTTGGTGATCTCTAGAGATAATTTCCCCTTCATAAGAACAGGTTAAGGCTTAAAATTAGGGGAGTGACTGCATTACTTAACAGGTGGAGGCTGCAGCCAGCAGCCGCCTGCTAGGCCTCACCTCTGTTAATTAATTTGAGTCGCTGAACTGGACCTCTCAACTGCGTTTGTGGTGCTGGTGCCTTTTGGAGGACTTCCAGTGAATTATCTTAGAGATATTATTGCATGCTCTGGGGTACAGACCATCCAAGAAGCAATTAGTCTGTTACTTGGTGTGTCTTCGCACTGCACCTGTACCGTTTATGAATGCTGGCATTAGCTCATAATTTAGCATTTCACTTGTGCAAATATTGTCACTTCTGGCTTCAAAAGGCGGAGTCCAGTAACCAATGGGTGACATGGTGGCTACGCCCATCTATTGCATACAGTCTAGGCTGATTACACATACAGTGAACATGGTGTGAATATGTCTAAAAAACTGAAAGTGATTCAAAAGCAGACGAACCACCTTAAAGTTTGGCTGTGCAAAGCATCTAGCCACAGCAATCATGGAGGCAGTGAGTGGGCCGGAGACACCGATGGTGGTCAGGAACTCTGAGATGTTCGGCGTCAGGCGGAAGGGAACAGGACGATTAGCGTCCAGGTCACCTGTGGCGTCGTTGATGTCAAAGCGGAAGTAAGAAACGTTGAGCTTTCCTGTGTCCTGAAATCAGAGAAGAAGGTAAATGTCACCAGTTTTACAAAAAAGCTACATAGCTTTTTACATGTAAAAACAGTTTAAAAAAAAAAAGAACTGAAAAAAAAATCTCTAAATATCCTGTTCTGCAGTGTTCTCCAACACATAAGCAGTGCGAGAAAACAACTCTTGTTCTTCAGTAAGGCTTGGGGAGCTACAAAACAAGCTCACGCCAACAAAATGGCTGCCATTATTGATCTTCATGTCCCAGACACAGTAACATGTCAAACTATCCGCAGCACAGCATCTATAATCCTTAATTCACTTCCACTGCCCCCCCTCCCCCCTTTAGCTCTCTGCTGACTTAAATATATACGGCCGAGTTTTCATCTTTTAAGCCTGCATTTATGTGCGAGAGGGCCGCTACACAAGCAGCCATTCCAGGAAAGATAAGCTCCCTTATATGAAAAAGTGAGTAGCTCTGACAGCTTTATAGCAGAGCATTTCATTCCAGCTCGTGCTCGCTCTCCTCCTCTGTCTCGCCTCTTCCCTCCCTCCCTCTTTTTCCTTAACACCCCCTCTCTCTCACACCTACATTTGATTTGCTCCTCCGAGTCCCAGCAGAGGGCCTAGAGGCAGTGGGCTGAGACACCGGCAACTCCCAGGAGGCTCAGATAAGCCTGCAGACTGTTGGCTGTAAAGGCAGCACTCAGAATGCTAAAGCACCAGACTAGTGGTCAGCGACGGCTTCATTTGGAAGCTGGTGTGAATGGAATGATGCAGCATTAGTGTGTTGCATGATTTGACTCGGGGCTGCGAACCTGACTGTGAGAAATCACAGATAGTGGGTAAATTCCACAACACATGTCAGAGCAGAGAGCGTTAATGCTAGAAGGAAATTAAACAGGTTCTCAAGAGATGATGGGATGCTTTATGAAAACAGGTGCTGAAAAAATGAATTCTATGGGCCCTTTTTTTCATGGTGGTGCAACAGTAAGTACACATCACTTTGAACAATTTGTGGGTGACATTTTAGTGCCAAAAACAGACAAATGTGAAGAGAGGTGCAAAAAGGTAGGTGGTTAATTGGTGATATTTCGGTGGAAAATTTGTCTAAGTAAACTGAGTAAAACAATGAAATGAAATGCTCCAAATACAATCTGTGTCCTGAAAGCAATAGATCTGTTTAAACTGGCAAAAAAAATAATGTTCATTGTGTTTCAAGTTGAAATGTAGGCAGTGATTTGATCTATTAATACATATAAGTGATTATAACTGTGGAGCAGTCTCTTTATACTGAAAAGCCTGTCCTTCTGCCATTTGGACGGAAGAGGACACATATGTGTAAAAAAAATAAAATAAAATAAAAAAATAAAATTTAATTAATTAATTTAAAAAAAAAAATGGCAGAAGTGTGGCGCCAGAGTATCATTAAGCAGTAGCCTACTATCCCCTGCCTTTATCTTTATTGAAGCACATGCATATGGCTCAGGGCTACTACAAAGTAACCAAAATCAATAATACATACATCAGACTGGCCCATTATTTGGTGTTCTGCCATTTAAATGAAGACGGATAAAAACGACATCATCAATGTTCACTCCTATCATTGCTGTACAAGCCCAATAACAATCCACACCCTTTGCTTTCACATTGTGCTGCTCTGCATCATCCAGAAAATAATATTATTTCCTTGAGAAGCCCCTATTCATTTATTGAGCTGTTGATGTCATGTATCACTGTGACTGGTGGAGCTGTTCCAGACCGATGAAACAAGTGATCTGACTGACAAATAGTGAGTTTATTAAGCAGCACACCCTGCAATTCATATTCAGTGTCAGTGACGATGCCACACTGTCGGTGGTCTCTGTATTTATTGTTGATGTGTAGTTAAATTTGGGCCTAATAACTCAATTAAGGTCCGATGAACACTAAAAAGCAGAGCCTTCTGTACTGATTCCTACATGAGCTCTAAAAGGGCCAACCTGGAGGAATATAAGGTCTCTATTTAGGCAGAATGAGGCACAATGTTGCAGGTTGTGATGTCCTGTCCTTGGACACACTCACTCTCTCGGTTTGTGTGTGTGTTTGTATGGGCGTACACTCTTCGCACCAAAATCCTCCTGTGTCTAATGGGATCTGTGGAGTGGAACAGGCAGAAAGGGGGCTTAATACCAGTGCTTAGCTGCCCGGAGGAACGCCTGTCAGCAAAGGCCGATTAGGATCAGAGGGGAGGGGTGGCCAACTGACACAATCATCTTTAATAATGACTTTGAGAAAGCTGTCTGCGGACCCAGAGCAGCAGACAGATGTGTGTGAAAGTGCACACAAACACGGCCTCTTCAAATTGAAACGTCTTTGATAGCTGAGCACAGGGACTGAATATAACGCTCTGTCAAAACATCCTTTGCATTGACAGCGGCTGGCTGACTGATAGGCCTAGCGTGAATGTCATGGGGGAGAACAGTAATTCATACAGCCTGATATGGAGAGGGTAATGGTGATCTATTAATGCATCTAAGAGTGTGTATATCTATTGAATTAGCCCCTGTCAAACTGATCCCATTTTCCCCTTGACACGAAGTCTAACATATATCTGTTTGTGCATGTTTGTGTGTGTGTTTCCTACCTGTGCTATCTGCAGCATCTCAGGGTTGAGTCTGTTGAGGTGGAGCATGAACTCAGCGAGACCAATGAGGGCCAGCTGGATGGTGAACATTTTTCGGAAAGTCCAGTAATCAGTGGCGTTGGGGAACGTATGGAGAGCCCACTCCTTCAGCATGCTGCGAGGAACCATGTTGCCCTGCACCTCTTTCAGGATGTCCCTGAGGACCTGGTAGTAGACCAGGAGCACAGAGCTGAGATTAGTTGGGCGGGTTCTTCTTTAGTCAACACATCAATTGTCCTTTTTTTTTCCTTTTTTTTCTTCTTTTTTAAACTGAATACATAACTGCCATTATCCACAGTTCATAGGTTTGGGTGAGTTTTATTCTTCAAAAGGGGCCTTCCCAGGTATAGAAAAATATCAATAATAAATGTCAAGCTTGAGTATATCAGAATCAAGAGTGCAAATGCTCTCTATAACAAAATATTAAAATTTAAAATCCATAGGGGCTGAGTTAAAGAAAAAGCTCCCTCAAAAGGAGCATTATTAGAACAGTGACAATGCAGCTAGTAGTGCATTTAGCTCATCAGGTATAGGAGGAATTCATGCTGAATCAAGAACCGAATATCTATTGTTTTGGTAATTATCTGATGTAATGGCTTGCAAAAATCAATTTTTACTTTTCACTTTATTTCATCACTTTTTAGAGCAAATCCTCACTATCCAGGGAAAACTGGAAACTGAATCTCAACATTTGCAGATTTTCAAATTAACTTGAGGTTTGAGGGTTTCTTTTCAGGCTGAGAAATGAGCACATTTCTTATGCTACATTAATCATTTAATATCTATTATCTAAAAATATTCGAGGAGCTGAAAACACAGTATTTTTTTCCCCTAGATGATTAAAAGTTAAGTTTAGTTCAAGAGTGATGTTAAATTTCAAATCGGACACTGTGGGTGCATGTCAATGCAGGACAGTAGAGAAGGATGCAGTTACCTGGTGGCTGGCTTGTGTGCCTCTAGCCTGCACAGTGGCCAGGCGATCATAGTATCGGGAGATAGGGTTGTCATGCTCGATGCCCTTCTTGGCACAGCGCTGCTTGTAGATTTCTACCAGTGACAGAGACGAAGGGTTGTCCTCAACTAGCCGCATCTGAGGCGACACTGCCACCACTCGGGGCACTGGAGAGATGGAGGAAAGAAGAAGGAAAGAAGGTAGAGGGAAGCACAAGAGGGAAAAAAAATAAATGGAGAAAGTGGTGGGATAACGACCACATGAGTGATGCAGAAACTGTAAATATATGGCTGCACTTGCCAGATAACAAACTCTGCTTTACCACTGTAAACCGCTGACTTAAACCTACAACTAAAATACTCTAGAGTTTGGAAAAAGCTACACTGAAGGCGTGTCTTCAATCAACACCAAGCAGGGTCAAAGAAGGTAAGAGGCTGTGCATGGGTCACACAGTGGAAGCAGTCTAAACATTTACATACAGTGACACCCCAAATCAAATCAATCCCAGCCACTCATGTTGGAAGGAAATGGGTTGGTAGGGACTGTTTAATACTGGGTGCAGATTTCCCCTGAAAGAAACCCTCCAGTGTATAAATGTATAAAACAAACATTTACATAGAGACAAACCACCAAGGGAATGAGAACAAATGGTTTTTGAAGACAAAGTGAAATTGTTTCAGTGTCTTTCTGTGATGGACACACTCTAAAATATGTTTTAACCCCTTTTTCCTTACCTTTTCTTTTCCTACCAAAATCCTATCATCTCCTAACATTAGGATGGACTCATAAATTTGGCCGAAAATCGATACTGGTCAATACAGGCCTTACTCATTGATATCTGCATAGTGGCAAATAAGATGGCATTTACCCATGTCAAGTTTGAGCTGGATCAATGTTCAAAAATATCTATATGAAGTACTGTCTAAGTCTATAACAGGTCAGTTTTTTATTTTTTTTTTTTATAATGAAGATGCCTTTGTTTTCCTGGCACAAAGGGGGAAATAAATAACAACAAAATAAACTAAAAGGAAAAATGCTGGGATCAGCTATAAAATATTGTTCTGAACATAAGTATGAGCCCACAATTTCACAATGGGTGAATCACTACCTAACATCATACTTATTCCCTTTTTTATTTTTTAAAACTCGTACCGGTAAAGAAGAGGTGCCTCTTGGTGGTCTCCTTTCTCTTCTCCAGACAGGGGTTGAGGAGGCGGAGAAGCTGCAGGACCCTTTCCTCCCGACGTGACTCAGTCAGGCAGGCATCGTTCATCACCAGGTAGGGGTAGATCTTTCCATTGTGGCCACGGATGTAGAGACGACGCGCCGCGGTATTGTGTTTCTGAACAATTTCCACTCTGGGCATGAACCTAGAAAGAGGGTTGCAGAGGAACAGAACCAAAGTATTAAACCGCGTGAGAGAAAGGAAGGGTGGGAATGACTGTGATTCCATACCAATATACAAGCACGGTAATGTGGGACAATTGGAAGACAGAATTTAAAATGAAAGACCTTAAGATCAGGATAAAATCTTTGAGGGGAGCTTCAGTTTTAACAGGATAGAAAAATATACATTTTACCATTCCTGGTAAATGCAGGCCAATCTATAACAGCCATCAGCCATTTAAAATAAGTACCAGCCATGACTACATCTAACTCCACATGTGCTTATTAGCCCAGTTTTACTTGTGCAGAACAATCCTTTACCTTGCAATCTTGATGTAGTAGTGTGTGGGTTTGGGCATTAGGAATTCGCCGGGAATCTCAACTTCGGCTGTTTGTGCAGAGAAATTGCTAAGGAAGCGACACTTCTCCTCAATGAGAAAGAACTTGGGCAGCTGTTTGGTCTTAGCCTCCAAGATTTTGATCCACTTCTTTAGCTTGGAGATGAGATTGTGAAGCTTCATGGAGCCTGGCACACTGAAGTCAAAGTCTGTTAGGATGGAGAAAAGAATTTATTTCCTTCACTGATTCAACAAGGAAAAAAGCCAAAAAAGATGACTTGCACTGAAAGCAGCTTTTAAATAGCACGGACACTGTAGATTTAATGATTTAGTATCAATGACAATGACGTGTGTGACATTAACATAGAAGAAGGAGAAAGCTGTACAAAACCAGAGGCAGGCTTTGAAAATGATCAGATAAAATCCACAGGCTGCCAACACGTCTGGATTGAGGAATCAGTATGTTACAGTTGTCTCTCCCAAATCAACTGTCCTCAAAACGCCCTTCAGCAAAACATTAATCCCACAAGTGTTCCAGTGGACCTGCTTTACGTCACCAGCAGGACAAGACTGTAAAACTGCAGTGAGCAGTTCCCAGGTGTGACCTTTAACCGCCATGCAAAATCATTTCTAAAAGTAAATTTACTCAAGCCCCAGTAACACAGGCCTAGAGACCAGTCTGCGACCCCCTGGCAAACACGAGTTGCTAGGGAATAAATGTGTATTCCCTGATGTCAACCACCTAGTGAATTAAAAATTTGAATTTCAATCATTTAGCAGTTGTGGGAGGTTGCAAGGATTTTGGGTTGCCGTGGGGTACAACAGAGACACTACTCAAAGCACAGTTAAACATTACTAAGAATAATGAAAGAAAATACATTTGAAAGCTTAAAGTTCAAATGACATTTCAATGTGAATGTTGCAAGGTCTCTTTGAAATCACATATTAAGATTAATTGCAGTGAGATCTGGGTGTTTTTCTAATCTGACAACATGGACTAAAAACACCTTGTTTTCACATTGATGGCCTACGGCGTGGCAGTGGTAACACAAATTTACATCTGGGAAATGGCCTTTTTAAATATTGTGTTACATTGCTGCCCACTCCACTCCAGCAGTGTGGTGCAGTGCCTTGCTTAAGGGAACGTCACAGATAAGTTATTCATGGCAGCGCAAGGAGAACTGTTTGCTCTATTGACTTAAAACTCCCTGTCGGAGGCCAGGAGCTGATTAAATTAGCACTATAAAAATGAGAGTCTTAAAGTATTAAATTCCTGTTTCAAGTCACAACTCATATTGCACATAACATATTGAGATGAGCTGCAGCAATAACAACGAAAGGAGGGGAAGTGAGCCAAGCAGGTTTTCCATTTTAGAGCAAAGCCCCTAGGACAATTGTGTAAGATGAACGCGCGCACACACACACACACACACACACACACACACACTCGACTACCTCTCCTATTTCAGTACACCCTGTTGTGCCGCCTGTTATAATGAATCCATGAAACTGCAAGGCCTTGCCATTTCAAACCCGTTCAATCTCTCCCAGAGTGAGACCTCCTAATACTTTAAATAAGCCCTTTAAAACAGCCAATGTTCTTTTCGGAGTGGCCCTATTTCGCTATCCGTCCGCCTGCGATTCACCTGCCTCGATAGCAGAGGTAAAATTGAAACAGTCCTGCGAAAATTGCAGACCGACAACAATTCAGCACCATAAAGGTGTATAATGCTTACAAATAGAAAAGGCGAGGCATGCTCCACTCTTTCGAAGCCATGAAGCAATACAGTAATATCACTCCATCTTTATCAAATCTAAAACATTTTTGCTGTTTAAATCTGGAGAGCTGCATGTTACATAGTGGCCTTTTGCTGCCACAATTCATAAAAATACCTGAACGTTTAACGTGTTTTCAAACATGAGCACCAAAGACCTTTCCTGAAACAATTAGAGACCAATATTTCATCCATTTCACCATAAATGTAACTGCTTCAACGTAGTAGTCAGCTGCAGTATGTTCAAGACTCAATGTGTCAGAGACTATACAAATTTGGGCCACTCATAGTAACTGAAATAGATGCATTACTCATTGTGTATTAATAAATACATTACTCATTTCCACTTCATAAACATATTACAGTCATCCTCAGGCCAGTTATTAAAAAGTACCTGAGATATTGCACAAGATGGACAGACTGTGGTTATGTCCATTTCAGAGCGTTGGCACATTCTTTCCTTTTTTTCCCATTTAAATCCTGCTCCTTAGTTGTGTGCCAACGATATAAGTAGAGTATGTAGTTGAGACAAACTTCTGAAGCGCTCTGTATCAGGTGCAGTACTGAGAGTGAAAGCATAAGAGAGTTATTTTCAGTCTCCCTGAACTTATATTTGACCCCTGCTTGGTGGGGAATAGGATGCTGAGAAAAAGAGTCCAGTGTGGAAAGTAGCCAGGCTGTTCTCTGACCTGTGTGTAGAAATCCGTGCTGCTATTCTGCCCTACCTGGCCATGCCAGATGGTCTACACTGCTGCACCGAGTTATAGATCCTGCGGTTGGAGGTGGGCCACCTTTCTATATAGAACCATCATTTCCTCATGTACTGCCCCGGCCTTTACTCCGTGTCTGATTGACTCTTCTCTGCTGAGTATATTCAGCTTTCTTATGGCCAATTGGTGAGCTGAAGGTTTTGAGTGTTTCAGGGGTCACCAACATGCAGCATGTTCCCATTTATGGCTTCTGACTAAAGACTAAAGTTACATAGGGGCTAAGCCAAATTGCTATACAGAATTATACTGAGTTCCATTTAACTATAACACTTAGATTTAAGTCACCAAGACAAAAGTATACACAATGGGCAAAGAATTAAAAAGCCAGAAAATGTCTGTTTTTTGTTTTAAATATGAAAAAAATCTTCTGACAAAGGTCTCTGGAATAGATCCATTGCCAAAACAGTAACTCATGCAAATAGCATTCTTCGTAATTGGATTTGAATGCCTCCCTGCTGCCAAATGTTATATGTGCACACATAAACCCATATTTTCCGGCCCACAAACCTTGTGAAAGCGAGTGAGCCACTAACGTGGTGCAGGGAATGGGAGCTTGGCTGCTCTGCAGTTCTGTAAACCCTGTTTGTTCCGCTCTGGAGGGCTTGTGTGGTTTCAGTCTCTCTCAGCCCTGCTCCTGCGTAGCTGTGGGGACAGCTGCGCGGTGATGGTCGGCAGGCACCCTGCGAGGCAGAAGCCCCGGTGACGCCTGGCTGCATGAGCACAGCTGGCGCCGTAACATCTGGTAAGATTCATCAGCAAAGTGCTCATTCGGAGTCTCGCTCAGTCTTGTTTGCATTGTTCATTCGGTCAGTCTGTATGCAGTCCCCGAGCTTTTGCCCACCAATGCCATCACACCTGTCTCCATGTTTTCTCTTAGACTTCACATTATTTTCCTTTGCTACTTTCCTTTCCTGCATCAGTTATGGTTAAGATGTATTACTACTTTTTTCTTTTTTAGTCAGGAGACATTTCACCCCCCCGCAACTGCTTTTCATTCACTCGCTCTCCTTGTCCTCCACCTCAGGGCCAAACACATTAGCCGTACTGGCCACTCTCAGTACTAGTTAAATGGGAATAGCACATGAGACTGAAGAGCAGGAGGGAGGAGCTGTTTGCTGATGCAACAAAAAAATGATGGAGAGACAGTTTATTGTGAATGCAATTCAGGTGATATGTAATATATTGGCAGCTAGTCTGTAGGTGGGAGAAGGAGTCATCAGAAAAGTTTATGTGAACGTTGAAACCTGGAGGGAACCTGCAGATGGTTCATGTTTAAACTGGGTCCAGTGAACTGTGGTTCAACTCCCTTATGTAACGTAGGAAAACAGACACATGGCCTCCAAAAAACAGGAGAATGATTGTTTTGAGGAGACGCCTCAGAGGGGGCCTTGGCCAAACTAAAACTGCACCTGTCTTGTTGCATTCCACAGCTTGCACACGAATCTGAACACGCAGGCCAAAACTGACCGTAGGTTTGAATACTGCTTTACAAGTGTACACAATGTATCATAGGAATTTTCCCTTTAAGTGGGTTAATCCAATACTGGGTACAGATCAGAGACTTCCTCTCACTGTAGAGTGTCATTCTCCTCCTGAGCTTCGATGTCTAAGCAGCATATGACACCTCAGAGAAAACACCAGGAAAGTAGAAAGAATATACCGTGGTTTCAGGGTTTAAAAGCAGGCAATTCAAAGAAATAAACGACATGCTGTCTAGGACTCAACTGTCAATGGGCCATCTCAATTATGGCATTAAATCGGACATTGATGTGCCTGACACTGGAGGTCTGCCATCAAGTAAAACAAAATACAGACCAATAAAAAATAAAATAAAAAAAAAAACCTCAACTGAAGAAATTCAGCAAAGTCTTTTCACTGCTGTTGTGTCATTCCACCTTTATGTCTTCTGTGAATCCACACAGACAATGGTGATTTATTTTAGTAACTGAATATTGTTGTAGACCAATGTGCAGCAGGAAAAGTGTTTTATCTTCATGCTACAGTAGCATAAGAGAAAGCAGACTCTTGAATTCACCTATCTGTTCCAATACTTTATGAGCCTTGTTCAGTTTTGGCACAGCAAACAATTGGTAAACAATGCCTTGTTCTCCTGACAATAATAATACAGCACGCACAAGTTTCAATAACAAAGCACTTGACTGGTGGTACTTTGTCTAAATAGTTACAAAACATTTACATTTCAGTAAAATGCCCTGTTTAACCAATACCAATTTTATGGAAAACATTTTACTCAACTTTTTGTGTAGTATTAAGTCTGTAAAACCTGCACTGAGAATCTGTTTCACCCCGATACAAATTATGCCAAGAAATAAAGTTGTTTAATTACAGTGTGTTTCACTAAGGTGACGTAGTGTTTTCCAGACTTTTGAAAAGTCTAATGAAACTAAAAAAAAGAGCTTGTATTGTTTTATAGTTTCCAAAAAGGCAGGAGCAAAATAAGTCTTCTGCTTTACATTATCAAGCTCCGACAGGTTCTTGAGGTCATCACCGCAATATTGCACCAGCTTAGAATAGAAATACTGCCGACTTGTGTATAATCAAAACCAGCGTGGGCGTGTGCACACACAGTGTAATAAAGGCACAAACAGACACACATGCAAACACCTATTTTTGACCAGTCACCAGCCTCAATCCCTCCCTAAAATCCAATCATCTAGTTGGAAACTTTAATTACATTGTAGAACGCCAGTGCTCCAGCTGCTCCAAGCGACAGCGGAGCCTGCTCTAGCACTGATATGAGTCGCATGAGTGTCTGTGCAGATATAATGTGACCGGTTCAATATATTGTTACAAAGGCCAGTCGAGCACCTGACTTATCATTTAAACGAGTACAGACGTACAGTCGCACAAGTGCTGCTTTTGTTTGCTGAAAGGTGGCTGATGTCTGGTGAGTGGCTTTAGGCAGAAAAGCTAGGAGGTGTTGTTGGTTTCGCTACGTGGCCACTTGTCACACCTTGTCATATTCTCACAAAACAGCTTTTTTTTTTTTGGTTGCCTGAAAACATGCCTCACATTTTATGTCTCTTCATATTCACCAAGTGTTCTGATGAAGTTGGAAAGGGGTAAACTGAAAGTGACTGTTAACATGGCGAAAAACAACCTCAAACTAAAACTCTTCAATGCCTGCTTTTCTGTATAGTTCTATTTGAGAGTATTTTAAAAGCCAACCAACCTGTTGTGAATTGTCCCTTCATCTTTTGGAAAACAGGGTCCTGGGCTGTGGCCTGGGCCCGGCGGGCTAGCGACTCAGAGGCAGCACTGGAGAACATGTTGGAAACATTGGAGACATTCTCCAAGCCAACACCAAAGGTGCTAACTAGCTTCTTGACAAAGTTGAGTGTGTGGGGTGTAATCTTGGCATCAGACACTGCACCGCTCTTTTCAAAGGCCACTGAGTAGCATTTAGCCAGGCCCTGTTGAAGCTGCCTTAAGACCTGCAGAGAGAGGAGGGAAGAAGAGAAAACTGAGAAATACTGAAATTATATGAGAATTATTAGAGTATGTATGTGATGTATAAAAGTTTGAATACTGGTATAGAGACAAATTTCCTTTGAGGAAATTTGTAAAAGTGTACCCAGCCTTTTTCTCCAATGAGAATCATTTCATTTTTTAGTGGTGATTTCTAGTAAAGTAAAATGGGCATATTTTCACTCAGGACCCTCAGCGAACATACATCTAAGTAACAAAAGACTCGTTTCCTAAGGGAAAAAGATGCAGCAATGTGACCAAATTGAGGGAGAGAAGGAAGGTGATGACGATGTGGCATGCCTTTGCCCCTGCTTGCCCAGTGGAATGAAGCATAGAGCCTGCAGCTGCTGCCCAATGCCCCAAATCATCACAGGTAATCATGCAGATACACACACATAGCAACAAACTTCCAGCCCTAAATCCCTCGCCCCATCCTACACGCTCACAGCACCCATCCATCACTTGTCTCAGTCTTCTCTCTTACTGCATCCCCATCTCTCAGACTTCCCCTCCAGCTCAGAATAGCTTTCGTGTGTGGATGATGCTTAGCAAAGCTAAAAGTATTTAAAAGTGCATCAAGCTCAGTCTGGGCAGAGCTACCTCATGATGTGATGCAGACACATTTAGCTTTAGAGTGTCGCATGACACTCATATACATAAGATGTTCACTCCAACTTGCTGTCGTGCATGAAAATTCTCACCAGCAGCTGTAATATTTTCTCACCTTCTGATCCTCTTACAACTCACACGTTGCAACAAAATCAGATGTACACAAATCCAGCAACCCCCCTCACCTCTTCATGCCAGTTCTCTCTGAACCACACCATCTGGTCTACAATGCCCTCCAGGGAGGAGAGCAGTGTGGGGTGTAGCTCCCGCTGCATGTGCATGATACGGCTGCAGCGCCACATTGGGGCAGTGGCCCTGATAGGCCCTGGGTCCGAGGCCCCTGAGTGAGGCTGGGCCCCAACCGAACTGGGCTGCTGCTGCCCAGATGAATCTGGGGAAGAAGAGTGGAAAAGAGGAGGAAGGAGTCAAGGAAAAGCACAATTCAATAGTGTCTTAATGTGCAAATCGATAACAGATAAGCATGTGCAGGCAAAGATATGTCACAGAGCATATTCTTCATGCCAAAAACATATTTTCTGCACCTATACACGCTTTCAAACTTAACATGTTTAAAAAAAGCGTTTATTGTTCAAAGCGGGCTACAGAGGCAACGCAGTACACACACCTATGTTTACTTACCACTTTTGTAGCGTTCCCTCTGCTCAATCTTGAGAGTCAGGTAAAGGGTGCGGATTGGGAAGTAGACAGCCTGGGGGTACACTCGTCCCACCTAGCAGATAAAAGAGGGTCACAGATTACATTTCAAAGACTCCCCCTAAGGACTGCAAAGGAGAGAGAGAGAGGAGGTAGACAGAGGTAGACTGGGAAGCGATAGAGAGAGAGAGGGACAGAGATACCGTATGCCTATGTGTGTCACAGTGAGGGAAAGAGAGAGAGAGAGAGAGACACAGAGAGAGAGAGAGAGAGAGAGAGAGAGAGAGAGAGAGAGAGAGAGAGAGAGAGAGAGAGAGAGAGAGAGAGAGAGAGAGAGAGAGAGAGAGAGAGAGAGAGAGAGAGAGAGAGAGAGAGAGAGAGAGAGAGATTGCAGCTGTCTGAGGTCACAGTCAGTCTCCACCAGCAGGCCTGTGACCCTGGGTGACACTGGAGTTTGAGAACAGCTGAGGAATATGCAGGAGTCAGAAAAACAGCAACCCTGCTTTAATGAATTAGAAGCCATGGACATTATATAATACCCACTGGCCCACCATGTATAGCTGGGCTGGTGATTTATAATAGCAGTGTATACATAAGACTTAAGAGAGGAGTCGTTTCACAGTGAGAAGGATTCTCATGTTGGCCAGTTTCACTGTGGGAATCATGAGTAAGGCTGGTAAATGGTCCTAGCTCTACTGTGCAATTAATCCCAATCATCAGGGCCTGATTAAACCTGTCTGTGTGCCAAGGGGAACTGTCTAGAGAAGTTAACATTGTCATATTAGTTTTACACTGTTAATAATGGACTAGAGAAAACATCTGTGATGATGATGTGTGATAAATAAACACAGTTTTTTACAGTCTGATCAAAAATACCTGGGCCCTGTTACATAAAACAAGCAACTGGCTCTGTTATGGTTACAATCCAGCTGCAATTCAGCCTCAATCATCAGAAGCATGAGTGAATTACTTCATGGGAAATAAGATGCAACTGTGATATACTCGCAGGAAAATTTAGTTAAAATGAAAAATTCATTTAAAATAAAATCACATAGTGTATTCAAAATGTGATTTTGGACAGTACTGTATAGTATTCGCAGTAAGATTTGTGAATGCACACACTTCAGCATAATGTGTCTAATTTACATGTCATTTGTCTTTGTCAAGTTAACCATTTAGAGTGGCACACTGGTGCAGGGTGTACCTGTGTGGTTTTTCTCCGGCTGCTCACAATCCAAAAAAATACATTCATGTGTGGAAAAAAATGTATGTATGTATGTATGTATGGATAGATGGATGTTCAGCTAATTTGGTGATTCTAAATTGTTCATAGATCGATATGAACATGAATGGTTGGCTCGTTCTCTCTCGGTTAGCCCTATGATGGGCCAGCGTCAGCTGGGAAAGGCTTCATCTCCCCTGCAACCCGAAGTTGGATGAGCAGTTAAGGAAAATGGACAGATGTTGGTCATTTATTTGATAAAGAAATTTCCTGTTAAGGTTGATACATTCCCCTCTTCTAGATCAATAAAATCGATGAGCTGCAATCCAGTGTGCAGAGAATCTTCTTAAATTTATGTTCACTGCTTATTCTTACAACCGTGAAAAAGAAAGTAATCGTTTTCTATATGATTTTATCAGTCTCTCATATCATTGTGGAAGAATTTTAGCCCACTCTTCTTTGCAGAATTTTTTTAATTCAGCCACACTGGAGGGTTTTCGAGCATGAATGGTCTGTTTAAGGTCATGTCAAAGCATCTCAGTCAG
>VUQI01002606.1:0-11621 GCA_015106735.1 Paratilapia polleni | reverse complement strand
AAATGAAATATATTATATATATATATATATATATATATATATATACAGAAAATAAAGAAAAAAAAGCAGAATAGGTTTCCTTAAACTTAGGTGTATCCATTTTACATCATACAGTTCTTTTACTTCTACAATACTTTATTTGACAGCTATAGTTAGTTATTTGGCAGAATAAAATACATACAATCAGTAACACTTAAAAATTAGCTTCCCAGCAGTTTAAACATGAGCAATTCAATCAACAGTGTTAGAAAAAAAAAAAAAGTTCAAACTCTTTACCTAAAAAGACACCAAAAAGCTAAAATACTCCACTGCAAGTGCTGCTTTGAAATCTTACATGTTTTTGGGTGGTTTATCATTAAGAGTGTGCAAAGCAGGCAGTAACTGTAGCTGCCAAATAAATGTAGTCCAGTAAATAAAGTGTTTACAGTAAAAAGTAGTATAAAACAAAAATCCTTCAGTATAAAGTACATAATTACAATCTCTTCTCAGTCACCATTCTGCTACATAATGAGGACCTTTATATTTTGTCGATAATACTTTTGTACTTTCACTATGGAAGATTTTGAATACAGGACAATATCTCAGCTAAAGTCATAAACTGCACCACACTTTATGATTTCAATACTTAGCATATCATATATTCAGTTTATTGCTGCACTGTTTATGGTAGGAGGTAGGGTTAGGTTCATCTCTATAATCAGATTCTGCATATAAATATGTCTGTGCAAGCAAAGTCCTTTTAGAGACAAGTCGTCTCCGACAAAGAGCATCCGGTCGGTTATTTTGTAGCATTATCTAAATTAACTTTAATATCAGTGGTCAGAGGGACATAAAAAAATGAATCACCAGTCAAATCTGATAAAAAAACGCTTCAAAATTTTGCCCTGACATGAAGTTTTAAAAAGCTTTTTTCCTCCTGGAAGTTACACTTGTAATACTATATGTGTTTGTGGAATTGTTCCATAGATTTTAAAATCAGAATTCTTTCTTTTCCCCCTTTTATAATGTCTCTGATATAAATCAGCTTATCATGCTAGTACTTGGGTTCCCAGATTGGTGTCAGGTTAATGTCCAATCTTTTTTATGGAATTTTGGTCTACTTTGCATGCCCAAGTAGAAAAGCTCATAATGAAACAGTTTTAAGACCAAAATACATGAGACTTAATTTGAAAGGTTAACTCTACTACAACACCTCACCCTAAATGGTTCACTGGAGCCTGGTGGAGGTTTAAAAAAGTAGAAAGTATATGTTAGTGGCCTTACACTGACACGGAATATTTGTGTTTAGTACAGTAAGTGTTGAAAAAAAGGGAAAAAAAGAAATGTGACATAACTGGACATTTTTTTAATTATTTCCACACATTTATACAGTTTTTACTCAATGTGCATAGTTCTGTTTCTTGAGGTTCTATACTTTCATTTTAAAGGGATAGTTTGAGTCACAGTCTCTGCAAAGTGAGATCATGTCCAAATTATGCAGGGTGAGCTTATGCACTGGGAATACTTTATAAAGTAGGATAAAATGGAATACATGTTTTGTTTTGTTTTTTGTTGCTCATACAAACAGGTGGCAAATTAAAGGAAAAAAGCAAACCACAGACCCCTGCAGTTAAGGAACTTGTTTGCTCTGTTATGCTGTGCCAGTTGGTAGGGGAGTCCAGCTGTCAACTTAGAGGGAAGGGTTACTGCAGGTCAATACAAAGTTGTGCTGAGTGATCATCTTAATGATGAAACACTTCTGTCCTGATGGGATTGGGCTCTTCCATGATGACAATGTCCCCATCTATAGGGGATGAGGGGGTCACTGAATGGTTTTAAGAGGGGGAAAATGATGTGGCCTTTATAGTCATCTGATCTCAACCTAACTGATCACCTATCATCCATGTTAGACTTTGCCCTCCACCACTATCATCAAAACAACTAATGAGGGAATATCTTTCAGAGGAAAGGTGGTCATCCTTACGTTAGAGATTTGGAGAATCAAAGCAAAGGAGCACTGATGCTGTTTGTGGAGGTCCAAACACTTTATGTTGGTTTTTCCATTAATTTGTGACTCATTTGTAGTTTTTCTTTTGGTAAAGAAAAAAAAAATCTACAACAGCTGGTTGGTTTTTATCTGCAGGCTGAAGTCCAGATGTGGTGTGTATTCTGAAAAGTCAATAAATGCTGTTGATCACAGTGCGGATTTTTGGTGCCTTGGACTCTCTCAGTCAGGTCCTTCCTGTGGGATCTTTTGTCCTGAGCTGGAGTCGTTCTTGGAGGAGGTTTGTTCGTTTGCCTGAAAGAGTATGTGTGAAATGTTGTCATATAGTAACGTTTACATAAATGATTTACTTGCATTTCAAAATGACGCTCACCTGCAGGATACTGCTTCTGGAGGTTTTCTCATCCAGTTGGCACAGCAAATGTCGTGGCGCTTCATCAGGGCTGCTGCTGCTGCGGCTACATAACTCGCCCAAATTCAAAGATAGGATTTTGGACACCAGAGCAGTCAAAGATGAACACGTGATCTTCAGTGATGACCAGCCCGTTAATACGAAGGACGGCATTTGTCCTGCATTTCCCATCAAACACGGACAGGATGTCACGGACAACTTCAGGACGCCCACTGGGAATTCACTCATGTCCTTAACAAATGTAGTTTTACGGATGTGCGCAGCATATCTTTCGCAATTAATCATGTGAATTATTTTAGAGCACGTATCTTTTCCAGGCAGTCTGCCCGTCAGCTCGCGCACCAACGCATTCTGGACAGCAGGCGCAGCTGAGCGCGCGTCCCCTGGAGGTCGCGAAAGTTTGGGGTAACGTAATTTATTATTTTCCCTGGAAACTTTACCCACCACCCTATCCGACCTGTACGAAACAGTTAGTTTTCTTCCCACAACCACACACTCTCCCTGGGGGAAAGCCTCCCACGCTGACGCCTGGTTTGAGCCGCTGCGCTCAGCCGGAGAGTCGCGCAGCGCCCCGCCGGGTAGTCCGAGGCTGTACACCGAGGTGGCAGGCCGCTTGGTCGGCGAATTCCTAGTCCAAATATTCCCCCGACACCGGAGAACAGCGGACAGGGCAGAGGCCGAGGGAGTGGAAGCCATAGTGATCGGTAGTGTCCTCCTTTCTCCTCCTAATCCGCAACCTCTGTCCAAACAGTCACATACCCTACAAAGGTTTATTTGCGTAAGGAGCGGATCAGCCTAGGGCGGGGGTCTCTTCTGGTGTGGTCCACCCGACTAAATTTGCCTCGGCAGTAGCAAAGTGGGGTTCAGGTGGGTGTGTCTTTAGGCGACAGTAGAACAAGTAGTTACTCAAAAGACACTCTAGAAACACTGAATGAAAATGAGAGAAAGCCTTGCATTCAACAGGTACTCAAAAAATAACGTACAGACGGATTATCAGCCACTTGCACATGAAGTTTTTTAAGTAAAGCTACTGAACACATAATAGGGTGCAAAAACCAGTCACAGGGTGGCATCAGAAGTCAGGAAATCCTATCTGAATAAAACCAGCTGTTAAAATAATACATAAGAAGTGACTCTGCACAAGAGCTCATGTACATGTTATATAAAACCGTTTTCATGCAGGATATTTCGTTTCGTGTCATTGTTTTTATTTTTTATTTTCATTTTGTTTGGAATTTCATCGTTTTTGATTCAGTTAGTTTCCAGAGTGAATTTGATCGTTTTATTATTTATTTTGAGTTTTGATTTTTTTGTTTTTTTTTTCCCAAAGAAATGTGTCACGTGTTTTCCCACTTACTTTTAGTCTTTAAGTTAATTATAATAACCTCGGTGAGGACCCTTGGAGTGGACGATAAACGCCGACATTTCTCAAGAGCTTTTCCTGAAGGGGGCACTAAAGGTTAAGCCAGAAATGCCCTCATTACTGCAAGAGTGAGTTAAGCTGCTGGGAGAGCTTTTGAATTTCTGCCCTGTGTAAAAAAATGTCCCCTACTTTTAAAAAAATATCCCAACACATGATACATTTCTTTAATACTGAAGATGCCTATCTATCTGAGGATGAAGGTTATATCATATTACAAGGAGGCATGGCATACCTTTCTATGTAAGCTGACCCAGAGCCTTTTTGGTAACATTTATGTGATTCTCACAGCACATCTTTTCACTGATTTAGGCTAGACCGAGCATTTTTACTATGCTATACTATGGATTTATGTTGTATTTTTCTCTGTTTATCAGTAGAATTAAGACTCTGTGTTCATTTCTGATGAACTAAAGGTTTTAAAATCCATATACAATCAATACTGTATAAACCTGACTTGGAGGACACTGAGGTGGTGCCCTCAGGTAGCTGTGGCCCAGTCCCTAACCCTTGACAGGTCAAACCACTCAGGGTTAGGGTTGCATGCGTTTTGCCCTAACAGTTCTTTTGTTCTAAGAATTGCATTTGAGCATGCCATATAGAGGAAAAATCTATGTAAACAGGTAGATGCAAACCTTAACATTGACCCTAAGACTTTAAACTGAGGTCTTCTGTTCCTGTGTGTCAAATACATTCCACTGTACATTTCTCAGGAACGGAAACAGCCCATACGTGTGCTTCATTTTTACAAACCTTCACTCAGTTTTAAATATTTTTTATAGACTTAGCCCTGTGATGGACTGGCGACCTGTCCAGGGTGTACCCCGCCTCTCGCCCAGTGACAGCTGGGATAGGCACCAGGCCTCCCACAACCTTGAACTGGATAAATGTGGTTAAGAAATGGGTGGAGCTGCTGGGTCTCTAAATGACTGAAATGAACTGAACTCAAGAAAAGCATCTATTGTTATCTATAAAAGTCTCATCTGCAATTCTTAACCTCAAAATTTCAATTTCACCACTGCCTTGTACAAATGACTACATAAGCAACTAACATTTTCTCCCATTCCTTCTCTTCTTACTGCTTATACATCAGGGCTAAAAAGCCTGATCCTGAAATAGCTCACCAAAATAAAGACTTGAATGTGCTAATTTTCTCCCCACTGTTTGTTGTAGACATTCCTGATCCACCCTACATTATAGAGATGGATGACATGCCACAAGTGATCCTCCCTGAGTGAACCAGAAAAAAATGCTACAGAGGGAGAGACACTTGTGTTTGTCAAACAGGCTTGTCAGCCTAAAAGGCCAAAGATGCTCAGCTGAGAGGAAGTTGCACAAGCCACCCTGTTAACAGAAGTGTTTACACCATTAGAGGGGATCAGGTGTCTAAAGGAAGCATGAGGGTTTCTGAAAGGTAATAAGCAACAAATGTGTCTCAGTAGAGGACAAGTTCAGGGAAATAGTCAGGACATTAGGAGCAGTAAAAAGGAATAAAACCTTTGTTTAATTGGAAAATAATGCTAGTTGAAAACAATCTCAAATATGCCTTTATTTGATGGATATGGTAGGAAATACTTGCAAATATATAAATCATCTGTGGCTATGTACAGTGAGTTTGGACTATAAACAAAATTTAAGAACTAGAAACCCTGGACCAGTTTGTGAGATCAGTGTGTAGTCCAGAGATCCTGCCAGCCTTTCATCATTTAAAGCATGGGGCATTTCAACATTTAAAGCTTATTTCGTCTGTATACACAGTTCATTTACACAAAAATCTTTTCTTGCTTTCACAGTGAACACAAACATGTGCAGAAAAGAACAAAAACAGGACACAGGTCAGTCCTGTTTCCTTCATGCACACCTCCAGTCCTTTTGTTAAAAAAAAAAAAAAGTTGCTCTCCTGGTTTTCCTTCATTTCTCCACGTCGCTACACGTGAACAAGCTTTAATGTGCTCAGTTTGTACGTCACCATTATACACACAGGGTAAAAAACAAAGTCGAACAAGGGTCACAGGAAGTTTCACGTGATGCCCTCTCCTCGTCCACTTCAGTCTCATCTCCCCAGCCAGCCCTCTCCCCTTCAGGGTCCTGTCCTTGAAGTGGACGTACCTCCGGTTTATGGAGAGGGTTCTGACGTTTGGTTTGATAGAGATGGAGAAGGGGGCCTGTAGTGGAAGGTGACATTGGGTATGATCACAAAAGCCAGAATCCCCACCAGCATGAGTGCCACGGTGATAGTGATGATCGAAGCCACCACTGCGTAATAGCACTGGTCTGAGCGGAACATTCTGCGCAGGCGACCTCTCACCCTGTTTGGAGGTCTGCCTACATCCACCACAGTGGGCGGGGTCGTCCCCTGCTCCATCGCACTCAGCTGGAGATCCCTGCCTGCCGTTGCCTGAGTGTCCTGACTTTTGGTAGGCAGCGTGAGGATGTTAGGCCTGGTCGGACTATTGGGAGGAGGGTTCTTCAGCTCCAGCTTACCCTTGCTGCGCTTGAAGCGGATGGACAGTGCCCTCTGCATCTCTGGGGGGAGTTTGCTGATGATGTCCCGATTGTTACCCAGGCGGGGCAGGTCCCGGCCGTGAGGGAGCTCAGTCACCTCCCGGCACACGGGGCAGGACAGGGTCTTGAGCTCAGGTGAGGTGACGTTGATGCGAGCCAGGCACTCCAGACAGAAGGTGTGCCCACATGGCAGCAGCTTTGGGGTCTTGAAGACATTATCGTAGGAGCAGAAGCACACAGCACACTCAGTGTCCTCCACATCATCTGCAGGGGGCTTCGCCTTCCTTCGATCGTTCTCTCCATCTCTCCTGTCTCGCCTGCGGGTCTCCACACTCCTCCCGCGGTGTCTCCTTTCTCCCTGGTTCCTGTCTGACTCTCTCCTCCTCCCTCTTTCTGTCCTCTCAGAGTCAGAACTCCTCGATCTCCTCACTCTTGCAGGCTTCTCTTTTTTCCGGTGCTCCTCCTTGCTGTTTCTGTCGTTCTGCCCAAGTCTGGGTTTGACGTTGGGGGCCTGGGCCTGTCTGGCCCCATGGCTCCCTTCGGCCCTGCTGTGTCCCTCCCCACCATCACTCATGCTGGAGTGATGTTAGAGTGTTAAGAGTGCCACCTGGAATTTGACTCCTCACAGTTTCCCAAAAGCTGCTGTGGAAAATGAAAGCTTAAATGAGTTTACTAGCTCCCAGAAACAAGCAGAGCAGGAAATGAGCTGCAGGAATTTACCTGCACCGTCACCACTGCTGTTTCACGATGATGAAGCAAGAACGCCTAATCTCCTGCTATCTGACATCTTGATTGTATTAAAATGCTATCTGTTTTTTATTCAACATGTATGTGTTGCTGTATTTGTTTAGTAGGTTTTCCTGAACAGAACTCGCCAGCAAACATGAGCTGGGAGTGCTGCAGGTGGAGGGTGGAATTCTGGGAAGTAAAGCTGGCATTGCTTTGTAATGCTGTAGCAAATTTCCCATCATACACGGTAACTTTGCATAGTTTTTCATTAAGTTTTTAAACCAACAAGAGGCTCAGAATTCACATTTTAGCAACTGATTTCCTTCATGATGTAGAAAAACAGCAGCAGAGACATGTTGGCAGAGTTACATGCAGTCACATTTCTATCATTTTTACAATTTCAGGACTTTAAAATTGCACACACTCACCTGCTGAGGTAGATGAATGCCAGTTCACTTTGTCAAAGTTGATCTGACAAATAATCCAGTTGTGTTTCAGTGCAGTAAAACCTGCTCATCACCAAACTTCATAACGATAAACAAAGTAAAAGTCAGGGAATGTTTTGGTCTCCCTGCTTCCCTCTTCTGTTCTTATCTTTGCTCTTATGCCTACTTTTCTAATTGAGGACTCGGCATTACCTCCTCCTCTGAACCCTCCTCCGTGTTGTGCTGCCTCCCGCCCTCCTTTTTCTCGTCAGACCAGTTGAACCAGCTGCAGAGACCCAGTGCTATTTTTTTTTTGTCTGTTTGTTTCTGTCTGTGTGGACTTTGTAGATACTCTGGCTATTTACTTAGATAACCCTCATGTGTCCACTCACACTGAAAAAACCTACACGAAACTGGCATCGCACTCCAAGGCAGCTGGATTTTCTTATTAATCCTGAGACTCAAACTAAAATCTCTCTCGTGTGCAGATTAACTGAGTGTGTCATATCAGATCAGGTACCTGTGGCACCACATGGTAGAAGCAGATGAATCTTGTCATGCTCTGTGCGATTGTAAGTGTGATACAAGTCATGAAAAACAATAGTCACTGTTAGGAAAATTCCACCATCGCTGCATAAAGAGGATGACAATGCAGCTCTGTCAACATTGCACGTATCACCATCTCATAACTGTCATTCCTCTGCTGCTGTCTTGTCAGTTTATGGATTTACCACCCAAACAAGATCAGCTGCATAACTTTTCCTCATTACGCAGGTCTGCAGGCACTCCCTTTGGACCAGAGAACCACACAGATTGAGACACTAACTCTGCCAGATTTGATTTAAATATATTAAAGATTAACAGTATTAAAAAAAACACACAGAGAACAGTTGTGTTTACTTTGTCAAAAGCTCAACAATGTTTTGAAACAGAAAATGCGTCATGTTTTATGTAATAAAAACACGCTGCAGTGTGAGGGCCCCTGAATGCTCATAAAAGTCAGCAATCCTTTGTCAGGTAGTGTATTGTGTTTTGTTTTGGATTACACAATGAAATGAAATTTATACCCCTTCCAAACTAGAGGCACTGACGTGTTAACAGGCAGTAATTTTAAAGAGAACTTTATTCCAATCTAGGAGGATAGGAGGCCCATCAGAAAATGAGTCTGAATTAAACTTGTTTTTACAAGTATAAACCTCCTGGTGCAACTAAAGCCAGAAAACAAAAGGTCCTAAATACTAATGTGATGAGTAATTATTAAGATGAAAACCAACAGAAAAAACAAGACATTTTAAAACTTTATTGCCATGGAAATATATAACAAAAAAAAAAAGAAAGGAAAAAGATAAGGAGCCTCACATGTAACTGCACTTTTAACAGGTGCCGCTTTCACAAATGTGACAGTTTGACACAAAGCTCCTTTATTCAAGGCAAATCAACAAGCAGTCAGGTGGGCGTTGAAAAGCACCAAAAGTCACATGTTGATTTACAAGCTGACGAACCCCATCGGTGAGTCTGCTCTGCTGCCATTAGAGCGGGAAACACAGATCCAAGTGTGTTCATTTTTCCGTGTTGTGACCCAGCTGTGTCGGCTGGTTTATGATTAAACCAGTCAGTCAGTGTGTGGCTCATTTCTCACTTGACCGCTCTCTTTCTCTGGCCATGTTCAAAATTCTCTGAAAATGTTGGTGAGATTTGAATAATGTGGTTCAAATTTGCAACTGACACTGTGCGGTCACTGTCAAATATCCCATATCAAGTTACAGCTTCCAAACATGGTATGTTTACCACACTTTTATTTTTACTCAGATTCCTGTTCCTTCTCCTTTCATCCTGTCCTGAGTGAGGAGCACTTTTTTCTTTTATGGCATTTGCCATGTACTGCCTTTCAGCTCAGCCCAGCTCCTCTTTTGTTTTGCCCTGCTTGCGGGGCATCTTCTTGCTGCTGCTGTCCTCCAGCTCTTTGCTCTTGTAGTAGTGAGGAGCGACTTCAAGCAGCCAGCCACTCTCTATCTCGATCACCTGAGTGCAATAGAGGAAGGGAGCGGAGAGGTTAATCAGTGTGCTGATATGCAGCCATGCCTGTAGTTAAATATTGTTCAGAAACACTTGATACACATCCTCATTAACCACTCGTACTAAACTCAAAGAAAGGTGTGACTGGTTTATTTATATTTTAAACAAGAGCTAAAGGTTCAGGCTCTGAAAAACACCACAAGAAATGCTGCAAATATTTCATTTAGACGCCCATTTAAAATAAAGCAGTCATGTGAAAAAGAAGGTACACCCTCTTTCAATTCTGACATTTTACGTTTCAGGACATAAAAAGTCATCTGGTCCTTAGCAGGTTCTAAAATGATTTAAATACAACCTCAAATGCAAAACAATATATAACATATTACATTATTAAGTCTCATTATTTATTTAACTAAAACTAAGCCAAAATGCAGAAGCAGTGTGTGAAGTCCACCCTTCTTCCTTCCACAGGAATTAAGAAGGAAAGTGGCAGCCAGGTGCTGCTAATCAAATGCACTTGATTAATTGACCATTATTTATCTAATTTTAAGACCTGCTAAAGACCAGATGATTTTTTATTACGTCCTGATACATAAAATCTTATAATTGAAATAGAGTGTACTTTGTTTTTCACATGACTGTACCATGCACTGAGCAGGCTGACCTGTCTCATGAACTCCTTGGTGGTGAAGACCAGCTCGTGGTAGATGAGCCAGCGGGGCTGCTCCTCGAACAGAGAGCTGTTGGGGTGGACGTAGACGGTCTGCTGGTGCTTCACAGTCTTGTAGCCCCCTTTGCTCAGTCGGGCTGTGTGATAGAAATATCCTGCAGTCACCGCCTGCAGGAAGGGGAAGATTAGAAGCAGAGGAGGGGAGATGGGTTAATAAAGAGCTGATTCATGGCTCTGCAGGTCAGAAAAACAAGATGAACACAGCAGCACCGGGAACAAAAAGAGCAACGTTAAAGGGTAAGAAGCAATACTGTGAGAATATAACAGAGCTGATGAAGTGTGTGAGAAGAATAAAAACGTATACTCTTTATTAGAGGATTAATTTCTAATGAGAATGAACTCCCCCTCTCAGAACTTCCTGCTTCAAAGGAGCCACTAAGGAGCTGGAGCCCAGAATGTAACCCTCCCATTGCTGTCCTGAATAGAAATGTAGAACTCAACAGCAAATAATCGGAGTGGTGGTGGTGGTGGTGGGGACAACGACTCGTGTCCGACTGTGTAACAGAAACACTTGTGAAGAATTCATAAATCCAGAAACAGAATGAAAACGAAGTGAAAAAAACAGCTGTTCAGCACTGTGGTTGAGTCAGCACAACAATGACTGGTCCATCCAGTCTATTGCTCATCACGCTATGAATAATGCATTCCATTTACCTTCAGGAAGAGGGCTGAAAGAAGGGTTAAATCAGGTTATTTTAACAGATACTCTTAGACCTGGAATAAGTAAATCTTACAATCTTAAACTTTAAGCCTGTCAAACTTAAACACAAAGTACAGAATACAGATCATTTTAGTGATCTGTACTCCTGAATATTTCAGGGTTTAGTTGACCCACTTAAATCATCATCATCTCTTATGAATTATCAGTTCAACTTTTTACCCTGGGTTCTACTGTATTTAGATTTTTTTTCTTATTTAGCTCCTTTATTTTATTTGACTTTTTACCTTATTGAGATGGGGTTTTTTTTGTATTTTAATTGACTGAGCTATATACAGCTCTGGAAAAAATTAAGAGACCACTGCAAAATTATCAGTTTCTCTGATTTTGCTATTCATAGGTATATGTTTGAGTAAAATGAACATTTTTGCTTTATTCTATAAACTACTGACAACATAACTCCCAAATTCCAAATACAAATATTTTCATTTAGAGCATTTATTTGCAGAAAATGAAAAATGGTCAAAATACCAAAAAAGGTCCAGTGTTTTCAGACCTCAAATAATGCAAAAAAAACAAGTTCATATTCATTTTTAAACAACACATTACTAATGTTTTAACTTAGGAAGTGTTCAGAAATCAATATTTGGTGGAATAACCCTGATTTGCAATCACAGCTTTCATGCGTCTTGGCATGCTCTCCACCAGTCTTTCACATTGCTGTTGGGTGACTTTATGCCAT
>VUQI01002605.1:11488-23189 GCA_015106735.1 Paratilapia polleni | reverse complement strand
ATAAATACAGCTGGGTATCATCTGCATAGCAATGAAAATGTATGCTATGTTTTCTAATAATACTGCCTAAGGGAAGCATGTATAATGTAAATAGAATTGGTCCCAGCACAGAACCCTGAGGAACTCCATAATTAACTTTAGAGTGTGAAGAAGACTCCCCATTTACAGAAACAAATTGGAGTCTATTTGATAAATATGATTGAAACCACTTCAACGCAATTCCTTTGATATCCAAGGTATGTTCTAATCTCTGCAGTAAAATATTGTGGTCAACGGTATCGAATGCTGCACTGAGGTCTAACAGGACAAGCACAGAGAGGAGTCCACTGTCAGAGGCCATGAATATAAAGGCTAAGGTAAATGAACCTTAGCCTGTGGTAAATGAACATTTTGTAACATCTCACCTTTCTCTTGTTAGATGGACAGACATATAGGTAACTTAGGACAGTCTTGGATCCAACTTTGTCATTCATTCTCTCATATGTGGAGCCGTAATCAGTTGATCTGAAGGGAAAAATGAGAGAGAAAAAGCTGTGAGAAGCTTGAAAACACTACTGTAGATAACCTCACTGAAAGCACCCTGAAAGTTTAAATCTATGGGTAAATAAACAGACAAAGGATTACTGGGACATTGAGCAATTCATGTCAAATAACTTTCATTTGCAAGTAATGAAAAAGAATGCAATATCACACGCAATGGTAAAACAACATGCAGGATAAAGGCTGGTGTGGTACTGTATACAGCTCCTCTGTGCGGGACTGAAACCCCTGGCAATAGAACAAGAGAAGGTTAACCAATCATCTATAGCTGCCAATGAAAATGAACCATTAAAAAAATGTCTGGGGACCTGGCACTGTAAATAATTAATTCTCTCCTGATGACTACTATGAAATAAAATATGACGAGTGCAAAAACATGTGGATGTTCCTGAACCCTCGGGCTTTAATAATTTAACAGTGGGAATGAGCCTGTTAGCCAGCCTAGTCCCTAGAAACTCCACATGAATCCATCATCACTAGTAACTACCAAATCTGCCTTCAAGTAGCATATTCCAGCTTTTACAGGCCTGTGCTGGCTTTTTCTTCTTTTTTTTTTTTCTGTGGGAGCTGCATTCATGTGCCCAGAATTTCTCTCTGTGGGGAAAGAAGCACCCACACACCACTATGGCATAACTCCCATTTGGATTTACAGTCTACTTCAAGTTGTTATGTGGAAAGTGAAGATGATACCTATTTCCACGTTCTTTCCTTTTTTAGTCAGGCTTGTGTTCCTTCAGCAGGAACGGGGTTTCAGGGAAATTGCAAAGAGATGTGTCTCATTCAAATTCATTCCAGAATGCCTCAGAGAGTCACAGCAGTTGCTATGATTACAAAGCACAATAATGAGTCAGACGGACAGCATCATTTCCACAGCATATTAAGGTGGAGGTGTGGGGAGAAGTGTTGCATTGATATGATCCTGATTTGGAGCACGAGCTGTGAGCTATACACTTACCCTCTGTATACCACTGTTGGAGACTCATGAGAGGGGAATACAAAAATAATATTGAAATGTACAGCACGCTGGTTTTGGCATGACATGTGTAGCAGACACAAGGCACGCAATCATCATCATCTAGTCATCTCAACGAATATGCTTAGACTTCTTAAATGAAAATTGATAACATCTTTGGCACAGACAGCAGGGGGAAGTCAGATCTTTCGATGTGGATCATGATTACCTGTGACCTCCCAAATATTCACACTCTGTACAAGAAGGCTAATTATTATGAGAGGAAAATAAGCTGATTATTATAGAAGGTGACTAGATGACAAAAGAAAGCTACCAGCACACATCATACTTTTTAGAGCAGTTCATAAATGTAAATAGAGAATGATCCAAACATGGCACAGTGTTGCCGACTTGACAAAACTAGCTGACAACACTGCAGAGTCAAGGCTAGAGGATGCCCCAGTGGTTACCCTCCACTACATCCAAAAAGCTATAGATTAAAATTCTTAACACAGCTGAAACTAAAGAAAGTCACTAGACTTTGTCCTTACTGAGTCCTTCTGAGGGTATATAGGTCTTCAGGTCTTAATCAATGCCTCCAACCTCTCATGCTCCATCTACATGACAATGACCAACTTTGGGGGGCTTTAAGTGTAGCCATGATATCCAGACAGCAGAGAAAAGATGTACTATTCAAGACTTAATTTGCCATGCACCAACCATTGTTTAATCCAGACAGATAAATTAAACAAAAAAAACAAACAAACCCAAAAAGCTAATAAAAAGCTAAATTGTGATCAGATGCGAACTGATGGTTTCCAGATTTTGGAAAATGCAATTGAAGATTTGTTCTCCATGTGGCCTGTTTACCTGCATGAAACCAAAGCCTGCTCAGACTTGGTTGGTCAGTGGACCTCGAACAACATCAAATGGCAACCACAAAGCTTCAGGTGCCAAAAAACCTTCTCCCTTTGGGTAAATTTTGAAGAGTGCTTCATAAAAATGTTATGATCTAGCTGAACTGTAAAATTCTGCCAAAAATATGAAATGTGCTGGTTTGTGTAAGCTGTCACCTAAAATGCAATGAGTGTATCTTATTGCATTTTAAACTGGGATAAAAATCCAGTTCATTGATGAATGCAACCAGATGTTTAGTTTTTTTGTAGTTAAATATACGTTGTGGAATTTCTCACCACTGGTAAGGCCACTGAGCAATGTTTTGATTGCAAAGGCCCCTGACTTGTTTATATCCCACGCATGCAAATGAACAGGTGGATGGTGTTATAAACTCCTGCTAGTGTATTGATAGTCAGCGGCAGTAACATGCTAGCAAAGTTGTCAGCAAACACAGCTGAAAAGGAGAATTTTTTTTTTAATTCTTTGTGTTATTCTATTCAATTCAATTCAATTTTATTTATATAGCGCCAAATCACAACAACAGTCACCTCAAGGCGCTTTATATATTAGGGTAAAGACCCTACAATATTAGAATATTATGAGGAATTAAATACATTTGACATTTACTGTAGGATTCAAACAATATATACCCATAAAAACCATCTTCCATGAAACACCTGTGTACAGTTTAATTCATATTCATAAATATAATAGCCCTACCATAAATATTACCTTTGTGAATCTTCTGCAGTGGTCTAGGAGGCACCATGTACAGTGAAGGACTTATTTTTTATATTTTAGTTAAATTAAGTTTATAAGTTTTGCATGCCACTTCAGATGAGGTCAATCTATGGCTGTAATTTGACAAACATAATTATATTTTCCTCAATTAAATTAAGACAAACTAAAAGTATTTCTCATAAGCTCAGAGTGTGTTTTCGGCCAAATTTGGTCTGTCCTTGTGCCTCTAATCACATTAAGTGTTCAGGAACTGACAAGTCCAATTTGACCTGAGCCATACTTTTAAGGATTCTCAGTGATGCGGAGAGGATTATCCATGCTTATATTTCATACTACATCAATTACTGCGGTGTGTTGTTTCACTAAAATAGACCTAATACTTATATTGTTTCTAAAAAGGCCTGGCCACACTTTGTCTAGGATTCTCTTCAGTGGTTGCTTGTATTTAATACTTATGAATTTTTTTATTACTTAAAAGGACTGGGAATACTAGGTTTCTATAAGGATGTGAAGCCACTTCTGCAAATGCCAGATCCAGTATATAAATCTACAGTATGTACATCTACAGTATGTACAAATGACCTATTGATGTTGAAAAATAAATTTAACTCCAGTGAATTAACACCAGCATTGTGTCAGATGGCTCACCCATCACCTTCTGCATAGCCACAAGAAAAGTGGGTCTGTACACCAAGATTAGTCTATAGTTGCCATCCTGGACAGTGACAGTCCAACAGGCTCATATCTGAGGAGAGGCATTATTGCCTTTTTGCTTTTTGCAATACCACTGCAGCTGTGGAGTCGAGCTCTATTGGAAGGTGAACATTTAGTGAAATACCATGATGGTTACATATTATAACCATAGTTCTATAAACTCGGACCGAGCCTGTCCATGTATGCTACAAGATTCTGCACCTCATGGTTTATGTCTAGTGAAAGCATTTAGTACCAGTGCAGAAAGTAGTGCCTCCTTTATGTATAGAAACTGAAATTCTTTTTATTAAGATAAACCACAGCTTCCACTTAACATAAATAATTGCATTTAATAATTAGTTACTATTAAATTCTGTCTCTCTCCCATAGTCTTTTGTCCTGTCTCCCTCTGCTCTCTTCTGTTTCCCCTCAACCCCAACCGGTCGCAGCAGATGGCTGCCCCTCCCTGAGCCTGGTTCTGCCGGAGGTTTCTTCCTGTTAAAAGGGAGTTTTTCCTTACCACTGTCGCCAAGTGCTTGCTCATAGGGGGTTGTCTGACTGTTTCTCTCTAATATCGTAGGGTCTTTACCCCACAATATAAAGCGCCTTGAGGCAACTGTTGTTGTGATTTGGCGCTATATAAATAAAATAGAATTGAGTTGAATAAAATAAGAGTTTCAGTTAGCTAATGCTAACCACACTGTATCAATAAAAATATTTTCCATATCAGTGTAAGACATTGTTAATACTAATGCTTCAATTTATAAACAGTATTGTATCTCTGAGATTTGTAGAGAAACTTTATATACATATAATTAGTTAGGTCCAGTGGTTGTGAAGGATTACAAGATAAATTTAATGGTAGAAACCTATGATAAAAGAAAGAAGTTCTCCTAAAGAAGTTTGGATTGAAGTCTATAAAAAGGTCAAATCCCCACCCCTCACCCCCAAACCCACCCACTGCGACTTTTGGAAATTACTGATTCCAATTTTCTCTATGTGTTTTTTACTGCATTTAATCATTCTTTACTATTCTGTTCTCATAATCTGATAACAAACTACTAATCATAGTTTTTAAAAGACTGTAGTGGAAATAAAAGTTCAATATTTCCCTCTAAATTGTTGTACAGCTGGAAGCACTATATGTGCACATTTACAAAGCTCCATTCACTGATTGAACTGATTGAAGTACAACCACTGAGTGTGTGCTTACACTACGTCCTGAAAACAATTCATCTTCAGCACTGCTGTGCCTTACATGAGTATAAGTTGTGTTCAAAGGTTTTGTATCACAGGTTGTTATTGCAGGTTTTTAGATGTAGCACACAGTGGGGGCAAATGGGTTGATGGGAACATTTTCCCTTTTCCCCAGTCCTAACCACAATCCCTGCTGTTTCACGAGTCACTGACCTGATGTAGGTCTATGAGCAGTAAGAAGGCCACAGACACACAAAATGGTCAGTCCTCTTTTTGGTTGAATAAGCCTGTAGCCTGAAGACAATCTGTAGCCTTGTGATTGGCTACAGATTGTCATTTTATTAAAGTTGTATGTAGTGCTTTAAGTTTACTGAAAGACTGCAGATAATTAACATCTGATTATTATTTTTATCTGAGTTGTTTTCTTTTTTTGGTTTGGATTTCATAGATACTTGTTTCAGTCATCTTTTCCTTGTTAGCTCAGTCCACTGACATGCTCTACCTCTTGTTTTGCCTGGTCTATTTGGTAAGAAGAGAAATAAAGAAATAAAGAAAGTCACAGACACGGTGTCTAGAGGGAATGGAGGAAAGAGAGACAAATACTGCCACCATTTTGAATGTTCTACATATTTTCAATTTGAAGCACAAAATAGTAACCTGTTTCCATTTCTGTTGAGACATGCAGTTTGTGAGCTTTTCTGTGGAATTAATGGCTGTTTCAGGCCTGTGGTGAAAGATAGCAGCTTGGAATATTTTTGTGTCTATGAGTAAAAGAGATTAAGGCAGATTTGACTCAGTATGTTACATCAGACTCTCCTGAGTGCAGGATTCTCTTTAAGTCTGACCAAACAAACAGACATATTATACTGGTGAGAGCATAATCAGTTGCACAATATTCAAAGGCCTCTGTCAGCCTCTATATTTATAGTTTTTAACTAATATAAATGTATTTTCAAAGTATGCCAAGCAAACATATGACTTAGAGCAGATACCATTTTGGTATTTTCCATCAGTCACAAAGTGGAGGTCACAAAGTGAAGTCCTTCGGCTTTTTCAAGAGCCAGAAAAAGAGATGCAGTGCGGTGCATTGCAGTGTGGGAACATCAAATGACTTGAATAAAAGGCAGACAGAAGTTGCATTAGGGAATGTTTGTGAGGTTTTGCCAGATGGCTGCCACTAAAGCAGAACAATTCAGCATTGGTGTACAACACTGTTGACCATGCTCTTGGGAGACAGAGAAAAAAGCCATGCACTTCAAAGACTGTAGAGACTGAAGGATGAAAACTTCAACCAAATCATCTTAGTTTCTCAAGCTTGTACAAAGCACATCACCCTGAAGAATGCGGGAATTAAAGGCAACTGAAGTCTGCTCCAATGTTGTTCCAAGGAAAAAAAGGTTACTAGCTGACTCTCTTGTAAACCTGACATTGCATTACTTGCTTTAGAGTAAAATCTGTTTGTGAATGCATGCATTCACTTACAAAACAGCAAAGAGACCCAGCAAGAACTGAAAACAACAAATCAATATTCATCAAGGGTCTAAAGATAAAAGCATCATCAGGTGGTTGTCAGAGTCAAACTGAAGCAGCAACAACTCAATTGTCCTCAGAAGATGAGTCAAACAGAGACACAGAAGCCTCAGAGAGCGAGAGAGTCAAGAGAGAGGAAAAGGTTTCTTAGCAGAGAACCCTGTGGCAAAATCAAGCCCGAAGACTCTGAACACTCGCTGACTGATGCGCTTGAAAAACATTCTCAGCGCTGGTGAACCGAAGCGTTCTATGCAGTGCTGAAGGGTCAGAGGTAGATACGCCTGAATGAGTTGCAGACATTTCCACTGCAATTGTCTGAATTGTTGCAGTCTTTTGTTCCAGGGACAGACTCTTGGGGCATGACAAAGCCAATTCTGCTCCTGCCACAGGTCCTCGACACAAGCTCACTCTCTGGATAGAATCAAGGGAACTTTGGGTGACCACAAAAAGAACTAAACAGAGCTGTCACCAGAACAAAATGCCCCAGAAAGCTGGGGCATTTTGGGAAAGCTGAAATTCCTGTTATTAACCTTCATTTATACCCAGCAGTGGGCTAGCTAGACATACTATAAATTAAATTGGTGATCTATAGTGTAATTCTTATGTGCAAGCAGTATGGAGATGGAGAAAAAAGGAAGATATAATGTTTAAGGGTGTACTAACACTAGGCGATCCGTACCGTGCCTGAGCACGTTTGACCTGCAAAGACCAGTTCATCTGACTAGTGTGATTGCTGTGTACCAGGCCCGGGCCCACTTAAAGAGGTGAACTTGCACATGGTTCAGTAGGACTCTGTCACAGGTATGCATGCAATGTAATCACTATCCATGCCCCAGCACGGCAGTCCAATGCTTCCTCAATGACAGCTGCGTCACTGTGTTAAAGTAAATAACAAATCTATAACACGCGCGAAAGGACAGTGTGTCACCACATACTCAATTAAGGCACAAAATGCATAAGGTCGTGAACCTCATTGTGCTTTTCAAGAGCATGCGTTGTGTGCTTTTCGAGAGTTTGCTGAGACAAACCAAAGCATACTCAGGCCTGGATCATTAAGGGCAGTGTGAATGCAGGCCAGAGGGGGCAACTGTGCCTAGTGTGAGTATACACTAAATATAAGGATTATCTCGTCATGTGTGTTTATTTTTTCAAGCCTGTTCTTATTAAATAGTCAAATGTTGCTGTTCTGTCAAAGGTGCTCACATGTCAAAGATACTTTTTACCCGAGCTTGAAGGATGAAAAAGACCGCCCACAGGGCGAGTGGGGAATTTTTTATGTTTCTAAATAACACCTTTGCATTACATTTGAAGTGTTATTGTTCAATATGCAAGATGATGTGGTGAATGGGTAAATTATAACCCAACCACAATCATTTCTTAAATCTAACCAAATAGTTTTTAGTGCTTATAAAAAATAAAAAACTTAAGTAAAAAGTGATTGAAAGGGTACAAATCAGGAAGTGAAAACAAAGTAAATCAAAATGCAAGACACAAAACTCCCAAACAGAACACAAACCATGGTCTCCCAGCCACGCCTTCAACCTCCTAATGTTGACCAAATTGATTTGCTGCTATATCAAAGTACTGTGACTAAAGAACACCTTGTAGGTATCTCTGCAACGCAATATTTACTGGTCTGGGACGAGAACCTGGTTCCCTTCTGATGCACTAATGTCCTTCTACTCCAAAGACAGACAACTCAGCTAAATTGGAACCTGCTTTGTAAGCACTGTTTTGTTGACTTTCAGGTGAAATTATGTCTCTATAGGTTAAAACTGAAGTAAATTTCATTGAAAGTTAGATTTTTTTCGCAGTCATCTAGGTTGCATATAAGCACTGACAACAAAGACAGGCAAGAGATTAAAGGAATACTCTTGGGAAAAGTTCTTCATATTCACCAGAATTCAATCCTAATGAAGTCCCATGGGAGATTTTGGTGCTATGAAACATTATGATTAAGGCCAACAGAGTATGGTCACAATAGGGTAAGACAACAATCCCACCAAAGCTTATTTAGTCTTTCTCCTGTAGGTTGCAGCTAGTTTGCCACAAGTGACGCATAAAGACTATCTCTACCAACTTGCATGGATGTTTTAGTCTTTGATATTGTAAAGAAAGTAAAGACGCTAGTCAATACACTCAACCACAGGTCAGTAACAGCTGGAGCTTTGACTGTAGATGGCAGTAAAAATCCCACAACAGGAAAACTGTCACATGTTCATGCACCAAAATTTCGACTGAAAAGACAGAAGGAGGAAGAAGTGCAGATGGATGGATTGGCTGCACCAGCTCACCCAGACTTGGTTGTAATCTTGGCTCCGTCATTCGTCATGCCTAAGTCATATTCCGTGTCCCTACTCTTACTTTACCACATTAACATTTTTTGACTGAAGACTAAAAGATTGGAAACACTGTGTTCATTGGACTCCATGGTGGAAATAGTGTGCAGCACCTAGGAAGTCAACAAGTATGTGTTCCTATAGAGGATAAATGAGATAAGATACTGTTTTGTTGTGTACCTAGTTTAATTACAAAGTAAGGAATAATGATATCTTAAAATGTTTATTGTCATTTGACTCATATGGGTTGTGCTTCCAAACAATGTAGTTTGTCTGTCTGAGAAAACAGTAACTTTATTTTCACAGAACTGGGTTAAAGATAGGGAATCACTGTGGTCACAGTTCATAAAAAAACCTATCTATAAGTATCTGTATGTCAGTGAGTTCTTAGGGCCTGTGTTTCAAAGAAATCTGGTGACGTTTAACCTACAGTAGATGTATAGACAGCTAGACAGCTAGATGAATTAAGGATCAATGCTCACTGGGTCAGAACTGCCCATGTTGTAGACTACAATGTTTCTGTGTGCTGGTCCTGCAGCGACTGGTGACCTGTCCTGGGTGTTTTCTTGCCATTTATTCTGAAACATGAAGAGAAAGGCTCCAATCTCACAGTTAGGCCAAGCAGGAAGAAGCAGGCACTGAAAATGAATGGATGCATGAGTTGCCTGAGGCAATTAGTCTGTTTCTTGGAGCCAGAGGACTGCTTCATTCAACCAATGGATTAATAAGCGCTTTAATCCAAAACACTAAGCAGGCGCCCCAGACAGAATTCAGGCAGAAACACTGTTGTCATAATTCACTGTTAGGGTAACTACAATTGTCTTTGCCATGTTGGTTCCATTTAAAGCAGCTTCCCTTACCAACCATTTCAGATTAAGTTGTTCTAAAAATATATAATCCTCAAGGGGAGGAAAAGAGAGCAAAGCCCGGAATTAAACTATAATTCAGTTATAATTGGTGATTGTACTCATATAGCTGCATACTAAAAACTAGAAATAAAGTTTCAAAGGTGAAGTTTATCATAGTGTTAATTGGAATCAGTCTGTGAATCAGCAGATTTTTAATAAAATATAGGTTTGGTTTGCCTGACAACACAGGCAATCCATTTTTTTTTCTGTTTGTATATATACTCCACATTGGATTTTTATACCAAAGGAGGTATCTTTGCTAATTTGTCATATTTCATATGTTGTTTTTCAAATATATAAAATTTCCAACTAATGTTGTCATATTATACTGCATACTTTGTGCTTATTTTTTTACACCTTTTCCATCCACAAAGTCTGCCTTTGTGATTCGTATATTGTTAGATCTTTTTTTTAATACTCTTACAAAGGTGTGTAAGTATTGATACATAGACTGTATATAAAGATGTAACCACCATGACCTAACCCTGGTTTGTGAATCCCAGTTTACACCAAAGATTCACCCTCAACGTTCGCAGTTTTATTACTCCAGAAGGCGCCAATACCTCTAACACAGATGGAAGACCCAGTTCATTGACTCAGCTTGACAAAGTAACTATGATGAAGAGCAGTTGTGCTCGAAATGTTCCAAAATGCTTTTCTACTCAGTTTGACTACTCAAAGCGCTCCATACTACATTCACCCAGTCACACATACATTCATACAGCACTTTTATCTACACTTAAGCGCTTACTAACATTCATACACACTCACACTCTGATGAATGCATCAGGGGCAACGTGGGGTTCAGTATCTTGCCCAAGGATACTTCGGCATGCATACTAGGGGAGCCAGGGATCGAACCACTGACCTTCCGATCCGTAGACAACTCGCTCTACCGCCTGAGACACAGCTCAGATTCTGGTCCATCTGCTTCTTTGTCGTCTGAGCGTCACAGTCATTTTCCCGTCTCTTCCCTGCCGCTTCCCGTTTCCTGCCGCTGTCCGCCCATGTGGGCGTGGTCTCCTGAGTGTCCACCAGGCAGTGCTGCTCCTCCTCTCATCTGCGCCGCTTCTCGGCCAGGATGCTTTGGTCTTCTAGTAGCTGGGGTGGGAGGTGTCCAGGTTGAAGAGGTGGGAGGTGAACATGGCCTGGAAACGAGGGTCTTTAACGTCCACCTGGAAGTTGTCATCCTCCAGCGGCTCCTCGCCTTTCTTCAGCAGCTTCTTCCTCTTCTTCTTGCTCAGGTTCTGCTGCTCCATGATCTTGTTGTAGTTGAAGTGTTTGTGTTTGGCGTTGTCGCCATCGTCCTCCATCAGCATCTCAGCCTTTTGTTTCAGCAGCTCCTCTTCCTCCTCGGCTGTCCGCTCCTCTTCCTCCTGCTTCTTCTTCTTATTTTTCTTCCCTTTCTGTTTCTTCTTCAGGTCTGTAGTACAGAGCTCCTCAAAGAAGAAGGGGTCGCTCAGGTCGACGTCTGGAGGAAGCTCATCGTCGCAGAGCGCTGCCTCGCCTGCTCCCTGTTCTCTTTCACACTTCTTTTGCTTCTTCTTCTCTCTCTTCTTCTGCAGAAACTCCTCCCAGGGCATCAGTTTGTGTTTCCCCTTCAGCTTCTTCTTCACCAGCTGCTCCGTCGTCTCCTTCAGGCCTGGCACCCAGATGACCTCCATCTCCGTGTCTTTGTCCTCCTGCAGTTTCTTCTCTTTGTCCTGGATGCCTTTCAGCAGCTCTCTGTACTTGGAGATCTGCTCCTCAGTCTTCTTCTTTTTGTTCTCCACCTCCACGATGCGTTCTTCTCCTGCTGTGTTCACATCCTCTGTATATGTATACATATGCATATATATACACACATGTATGTATATGTATATATATATATATATATATATGTATGTGTGTGTGTGTGTGTGTGT
>VUQI01002605.1:0-11468 GCA_015106735.1 Paratilapia polleni | reverse complement strand
AGAGAGAACTTTAACATTTAACATGCGAACTGAGGCCTGTAGAGTCTGAAAAGTGTGTGTGTGTGTATATATATATATATATATATATATACATGTGTGTATATATATATATATATATATATATATATGTATGTGTGTGTGTGTGTGTGTGTGTGTGTGTGTATATATGTATCATGATATAAAATTGCGACTCCTCCGTATCGGCAGCTCCTTACATAGATGCATTTTGAATGTGGTGACATAGAAAATCTGAGATTTTAAAAAAATTATTCTGATGACTTTCAGAATTTTTGCTTGTATAAATAAATTAGACAATGCCTGTGAACTCTGGTGCAATTTCAGCATTTCAGCTCATATATTCCAGTTAGTTTTTACAAACTGCTGCCAGATTTGGCCAGAATCAGAAAGTCAGATCCTAAAAACAGGGGCCTTAAATAGACTGTGAATATGTACTGGAGCTAATCACGAAGAATTTTTTGTTCATTTTAAAATATTAAAAGCAGGTAGAGGAGAAGAAGTTTTATATTTCCAAGTAGAAAAACATACTCAGTTAGGACTTCCAATATAAATTCAAGCCCACATTTACTGAATGGAACATCTTATGTTTTAAAGCTCAGGACAGTGTTTACATGCAACTAACGTAACACTGTAGGAGAGTAAGTATGCACTATGTAATATATGAAATCAATATAAACCTTTCCACTGGAATCCATCAACACACATTGTTTGAAGTCGAGACACGGAAGAAGAAATAAAGTCATTCTTATTTTTGCTGCATGCCCAGTGAATAAAAATGATGATATTACATGAGTTCTAAAAGAGAATAAAGTATGCTGTGTTGCAGCATGTCTTGTGCAGAGGCAGCAAGCATCCAGTTTTTAATAATCACTGCTTCCATCAGCAAAGCATATCTCAGCAAGGAGAGTCATAATGTACAAGTTGTCAAGGAGGACACTCACTCTGAGCTACACTTTTGTGAAAGCTTCCATACTCACACATTCATGCTCAAAAGGTGGCATGCATGCACACACTCATACACTTGCATCTTTCCATGTTTTCACCTAAGGCAGCTGCTGCACTATCTCTCCTTTAATGCGAAATTCACTGAAGCATAATTGAAAATGACTTTGGAGGATTGCTATGTTGAGATTGGAAGATACTGTAGTTGTAGGTGTTTCTGCGTGAGAGCACCAAGTTGTCAGTGAAACACACGTGAGAGCAGAGGACAATGAAGCGTGGAAAAAATAATGGTACCTCAAAAGACTGAGCACTGTACACCAAAGTCTATCTGTCCTTCAATAGATTAAGAATTACGTCTGTGTCCGCACTTGTGTGCGTGTGTCTGTGTGTGTGTTAATGGGTGATATTGAAAGGAAAATATAAAAACAAGCCATGTGTGAAACAAACAGAAAACAGGAAATGTGCCTGCCAACCTCACTAGAATTCATGCTGCTGTTAATACAAAGCGCTGAGAAAGTTGGAGACGATCCTGCAGTATATAAACAAAAGATTTCACATAACAACCATGTGAAACAAAAGACAAGGAGCAAAGGAAAAAAGTGGAGAAAAGCTGAAGTGAAAATGGTAAAAAATAAAATAAAATAAAATAAAAATCTTCACAGTATCTTAGCTGACATCAGGCCTTACCAAATATAGCCTTGGCCGCCTCAGTGCACTGCAACATGCCTGACAAATGCAGTGTTGAGGAAATACCTTAAAGGAACATCCGGAGTGGGACAGAAGTGCCGACATTCAAAGATCACTCTCAGTGACAACATTTGTTGTGTATCCCACTCACAGGTCGTGTTCTCCATTCAGGCTTGACAGCGGGTAGGCAAGTATCTTTGATTTATCCCCTTCCCTGCTCGCCATGCTCTAGAATGCTTTTTCCAGAATGAATCTTTAAACAAAATATAAAAATTTAAAAGTTTGCTCCCAGACATGCTGACTTTTTCATGAAGTCCAGAAGGACTTTGGGTTACAAAGGATAAATGTGCTTTTGACATCCACCTGTTTTGTCTCATGGCTTAGATGACCTCACCCAACCCTTTTCGCACTTTTCCGTCCACTCTGAGGTGAACCGAAAACCAGCTTCCCTCACAGTTGATCACAGTTCTAGAGCGTGTGATTTAAATCATGGTCGGAGTGCAGGTTTTGGAGGAAAACAGCCCCAAGTGTATTTTTCAACCCTGCAAAGCTGGCAGGGAAAGAACAACCAGAAATTACTTCTATTTATTATTAATGAAAGGAGAAGGCCTGGAAAAAAGGCCTGAAATGCAGTTGGATGGCCAGATTATTACAGTGTGCATTGTTGGAGAGTAGCACCATAGTGGCCAGTCGGTAGGTTCAAGTCTGTGCTTCAACAATGTCTCTGGGGTGTTGCGAGTGATGATAACTGACATGTCGAGGTCAGGGAGAAGGGGTAAGTCCATGTGTATAAAAAGAGATCTATAAGAAGTGAAACTCTCAAGTGAAAATAGTTGTGAAAGATGGTAGATTAAAAAAAAATGCTTTGTTTTCTGTGTCTAAGAGAAAATGTGAAGACTTTGAAAGCTTAAGTGACTGACTGGATGCTTGCAAGTAAGTACTTTCAGAGCATTTTAAATGCATCAATAGCAATGTATGTGAACCTCAAAGTTACAGAATATTCAAATACATAAAATCCAGTATGGAACCAGTCAGATTCACCTGACTGAATAAATGAAGACGGCGTGTAAAAGAAATGTTAAGCATTTTTCTTAAGTTGATTTAAAAAGGCATGATATTCTTTTGCTGTGTCGCTAAACAACTTCCTCATTTAAATTTTCAGCTGCCATGTTTTCCTAGCTTGTATTTCCAAATGCTTTTAAATTCAAGCGAGGTACCAAAGTTAGATAGCTAATGAACTGGACGTTTTTTTTTTCTTTTTTAAGAGTTGGTTGTTATGAGAAAAGAAATGGACCTCTTCAAAATGTGATAGATAACATAATAAAGTTCAAAAGGCAGGCGAAAAGTTGTCTTCGGTGAAGTACCTCACTGAAAATGCCGGTGCTCACGATACGTTACGCTTGCTAGCCACACACTTAATCATGGCGCTTTAGTGACTCCAGTGCATTGTCGAATTTTGGGTCTCACTTGTTTCATTTTCGTAGAAAGGAATAAGACTGAGTGGGATTCATTTCCATATTCAATTATAACCTATGATAAATCGATAACGTTAGTTTTAGCAAAATTTACATTGTATGCTGAAAGAAATTTAATTAATTCAATTTTATTATATCAGTACAGTTTGTGTGAGAACTGGATACCATGTTCAATAATGGTGCACCATTTAGTCCCATGAAGCAACTTCCATTGCTCAGTGGTGCCAATGCCAGAAAAAACACAGTAACCGATTTAGTTAGTTTTGTGCTGCTCAGATTTTTTTCCCACCCATTTCATAACTTCTCCTTTTCTGTGTTTGCATATGAGAAAAATACTTCTTTATGCAACAGGTGATGAATACAGAAGTTTGCTAAGCTAAAAGATCATTTTTTTAGATGTGTAACTGTATTAACACATTAACATGGTTACAATTGTCAGTGAGGGTTTGAAAAAGGTTTCACAGAAGTCCCAATTTAAATTTCACTGTCTTTTAGCAGGAGAATGATGCAGATTTACTTAATGATTAAATACATGCAAGTAGCAAAAGAAAAAGGTTTAAAAGAGTTTAAAAAATGCTATTGAAAGATAGAAAAATAAAGATGATCAATTAATAATAAAACTACTGTTACAAAAATAACCCAGCAGTGATCCTTTATTTAACTAAATATCTAACTAATTCAGGAATTGATTATTTATTGATATATTTGGGTACTTAAAAATATAACTTAAACTGAATTAAATTCACATTCTCTCTGAGAAGAATCTAATCCACTGTCCTAGTTTCTTGCTCTGCATACTCACGGGGACATTGTCAGAGGTCCAGGGAACAGACACTGGGGTCAGGTGTGCTTTCAGACATCATATCCTCAAACACGTCTATCCCATGGCAGTCGGAGGTAGCTTAATGATCTGTCTCCAAATGTACTGAGCTACTCTAAAAATACGGGGCACAAACGAATGCAAGTGCTGAGGCTAACAGTGTTAAAGAAATATTTCTTCATATTAATATGTATCCCCCAGCCTGCAGGAACATTTCTGGATCCTTTTTCAACATAATGGATGAGGGTTGCAAACAAACTTTTGATTTATATCTGCCATAACTCCTTTGGAAATATGCTCATCATGTACTGTGTATGCAGAATCCAATATTAAATCATTCCCTCCTTTTCTGTCAGTGTAGAAGTCGCTCGGCGGGGATGAACGACTCACAAATGCAAGTGTTTAGCAGAACACCAGCTGTTTCTCTGGTGGAGACTTGGTAAAGTAGAATTGATAAAAGCCAGGCAGGGGTGTAAGAAGTCTAAGCACGCTCTTTTTGTTTGATCACATGCTCATTTGCCGGCGTGCATCCTGTTGCGGCAGCACAGGGGTAAATACAAGTTGTGCTGCCTTTTCCAATGAGAAATGGGGAAAAAAGTGCTCTCCAGGAAGGTGAGTGGGAGCTATCCTTCACGACTCTGTGGTGCCTTTATCTGCTACCTTTCTTCTTTCTGATAAGCAGCTCCAGAGCCAATCATGTGGAACTTATAACTCAGACACGTGAAAGTGAAGTTTTGCCAAGTTAAGTAAGAAGAAGGAGGTAAAAATGAATAATAAACTTTCCTCCAACCTTCACTAAACTTTTCTTCTGTGCTGCATAGACTCCTATGCTGTTCGCACACATTGAGCAGTCCTGGCAGCGTCTCTCAGCATTGGCAGCAGCCCATCCATAATCTCAACAGATCTGAGCCTGTGGCCGGCCTTACCACTGACTATATAACTGGCCGTTGTGCAAGCGCCAGCAGCTGGTATGGGCAAAAACAAAATGTGTACCTCGCTATAGCACCCAGGCCACCAGCTACAGTACATCAGCACAGTCCAGCACCTCGCTGCGGGCGAATGATGTCATAATGTTGTCCTCCATGGAAATATTTGTGTCATTTCACATAAGCACTGTAGTCAAAGCTCTGAGGCTACCCGCTGCTGTCGACAAACATAGGACATTTTGCCATGCGTTTGAGGGGTATTCACTTACTCATTTGTATGAAGCCATAAGAGAGACAGATTCATGGGTTCAGATCAAACAAGACAAAGCACTGAGTCATGTGAATTACAAATGAAGTAACTTTTAAAACTGAAAAACAAAAATCTCTAATCACAGCAGGGTGGCTGATTACCTACAAACAGACAAACCAGGTCCACCTCACAGAGACAGATGTCCTTGAATAACTAGTATGAAATTCCACATTGCCTCTAGAGGAAAGTCTCATAATGAAATCCACCATTTGTTGTTATGACAGGAAGCAAATGACTGCGTGCTTCAGGATATGAGGAAAAGGCCCAAGAGTATGTAATTAAAAAGGAAAGAATTTAAATATTGTGAGAAAAGATGAAAATAAATGACCTCCTTAATAACAGCAAAGGTGATTTATGTGTTGGTAAAGCAAGCTGTAATTTACATGAAATATGTTTTCAAGGAGCGTGCATGTGATACAGTGGGCTTTCAGGCTGCCTCCAATTCTTCCTATAAATCCCATAATTGTATGATATGCTAAATTGTTGGCTTGCGTTCACTCCAGGTTGACAGCTGCTATTGAATGAACTAGTCTAACTAGTTCAGTCTGACAAACAGCCTGCTGTGTGTGCCTCGCTTTTGATAGACGTGTGATCTTTGTAGCTGCATGGATTGCATGCTAAGATGAAAAGCACTAAATGCAGCCAGAAAGTGAACAACCTAGCCACCAAGATAAAACTTATTCCTTCTGTTTTTATTTTTCATTTCAGCTCTTTTAATCTTCACTTAACAATATTCAGCAATAAGTACGAAGTCTTTTCCTGACCTTATCCAATCCAGTCGCTCCCCATAGTTTACACAGCCTGCACATGAACATTGTTCATGTTACACATTTTCATTTGATTCACCTTTAATATAACACTTGGATCAGATCCTATATTTACCACATGCAGTTGTTGTCATCCATCATCCAGGGCACTATTTTCCTCAGTTTTAGTAGATCCTACAGTAGCTGTATCAGTTTGATCCTCTCCCTTTTCAAGGAAGTGCTTTTGAAAAGTTCTGGTGAGCCCAGGCTGCCGAGGTTTTGAGGGAAATACCAAGTCCAATTGCAAAAGGTCACAGACATCAGGTGGGTCTCTCTGAGAGAGCCAGGCCCTTATTATAGGCACTGACCTGTGAAATATCACATAGCCCGTGAGCATGCTCAGCAAAATGATGCAATTTGAGAGGATGTCACTCTTCAACCCCAGGTGACCCCATCCTGGCACAGTGGGAGAGGCGGAGTCTGTATCCAGGGACTGATAATGCAGAGTAATCTCCTCTCTCCCTCTTCATCTTTCTGATGGTCCCCTGTATTTTCACAAGGGAATCCCCTCCAACAATGCTCTCCAAACCAGAGATGGATATTTTTTTCTTTCCTCTTTCGACACCATTTCCCAGTCATGAGTGGAAATAATTTCAATGAGCACATTTTTCATTTCACAGGAATTTATCAATTCTATCCAATATGTCTCAACATAAACAGTGAGATCAAAAACAGTTTGTGGGGAATGAGCTTTGGAGAAACCATCTTTGCTTATGTACATCCAATATTTGCTTATGCACTTACTCTAGATATCCAGACTGAGAAATTTCATTTTTCTGTTTTCCTACAGTAGCATGTGTTTGTTTATAAGGACATTACAGTGATTTACTGTAGTATTCCAGTTACATTCTTCTGTGTGAGTCACCAGAGACACACCATTAGAAAAAGGTCAAATTGAACCAACAGAGGTTGAGATAACATGACTTTTATAACCTATATGGCTCAAAACCGAATGCTGTATTTCCTATTATACAACCAGTGCTACCTTTCTGTTATCACTTGATGACGCTATGAGGGGTTTGACAGTTTAAGTAGTACTTTCATGACTATATCTGACCCTGTGTTAAATTCGTGAATTCCCCTTTACCCCCTTGTTATGTTCCACATTATGAAGCAACTAGTGATACACATACACACCCACTATCTAACTTTTGCCTAATATTTCATAATCACTGTCATTTTCAGTGACACTAATTTCAGGCAGTTATTCACATAATGAACATTTCTTCACACCAAACATCATTACAACTGTAATCAGGATGTTAATAGGGGACAAAAAAAAGACTGAAGAGAATGCCTTTTTTTTTTTAATCAGATCAGCGTTAATTTGCTGAAGGCACGAATAAGACCAATTAAATCAAAATAATTAGACTCAAACGCCTGATCATTTGGTGTGAAAATTTCCCTTAATGAAATAGAACTGACTACAGCATTGTTCCCTGGAGGATGAAATGACAAAAGTCAGATAGTCACTACGTGTTTATTGGTGGTATGGTGTTATCATTTAGAGGTCTATTGGGAGAATGTTGTTCATTTTCACAGATATTGATTGAACTATCTCAGACCACAGAGATAACATAATAATTGTTAAGCCGGGAGGTATTTTCACTGTAGACAAAGTGAGGCAGTTAAAAGTATTAAAGGTACCCACAGCACTGCATTGTAAAAAAGTACAGAAACTCCATAAGACTTGAGCTCTTAAAATTACAATTGATAATTATCACTTGTGCAGCTGCATTTTCACAGTGACACCGTTTTTAAACAAGCAATATTTCCAGATTTGATGGACACAACACCCAATCACAGCCCTAAACCTATGTATCTAGCTGTAATAAAATTAAATTTATTTGATAGGTCTTACCAGTCAACATGGAGGGCCATTCATTATCTAATAAATAAATAATTATCTGGTACAAACTCCAGAAGGTATTATCAGCTGTCATCAGCAATTAAAAACAAAAAACAAAAAAACAACCCAGTTTATGTAGGAAACCTTGTGCGGTCATGTGAATAAGTGAAAGTAAAATCTCTGGTGGACTAGTCACCCTGTTAACCTAGAAAATTTATCTTTCCCATGTCACGATCATTATATTTTCCTAACTTAATCAAGTAGCTTTGGTGCCTAAACCTAACCAAACTGCCCAGTAAAAAATGAAAGTAACCTGTCCTTGGATTGACAGTCCAAAAATGTGCGACCTCCAGCTTACACCTACAGCAGCTTCTCGGCCATGGAAACCCATGCCACGAAGCTCCCAGCAAACAGTTTTTGTATTCAGTCAGATTTGACCCTTTGACCCTCCCTCATCATGTCTGATTTCCAAACACTAAGCTGGCAACTTGAGATTTCATAATGGATCTTCACTAACCAGTGCTTTGTCTCACTGTAGCTATGCCCATCTTTTATATTCTTTGTGTCTCAACCTCAACTCTCATGGGTCAAAATCTGGTAACTAACATTAAAAAGCTGACATTAACTTTGTCACATATGTTCATGATTCATGTAGTAGTTACTCCTGGCAGTCTAAACCTAAAGGGTTTACATAATAAGTAAGAATTAATGCTTAAGTGCTACTTTATGAGGTGCATCCTGTTTCAGTTACTCTCCACTTAGTGTGTATTATGTCTAGCATAAATGACTAAATTTCAAAACTTTTCCCGAAAAAAGCCCTTTGTTTTTACTTTCTTTAACTTGTGTGCAGCACAGTAATAGCTTTAGCTGACTTTGACCCTGGAAATAAATTACTGTTTATAGCAGCTCAGTTGGCACTCTGTCATGAGTGAGTTCAGCTGCAATGATTAAACGTATACTCGTCCAGTGAATGTAATTTGGTGTTTATTTATATGCTAAATGTCTTAAACCTTTATTTATATTTACAGCAATATTTGAGTCATAGCTGTTTTGAGCACAACAGGAAACCTGCCTTTTTCAACGTGTGTTGTAGTGGCACAAAAAGAGATTAACATCAGCTCATCCTGAAGCTTTCCAGCTCAGTAATTTGGTACCACACTGCGTGCACAATTTCAGTAAACACACTACATAGTTCAGAGAAAACAACTGCTGCATAGGCTTGTTTTGCAAAAAGTACAAGTATAGGAAATGTCAAATTCATATGGTGATAGGAGGGAAATACAATTTGACTTTGTTGTTGGCGTTAATTTACCCATGTCTGAATACCTGCAAATGAGTACAGGGCTTGTCATATTTGATAAATTCTCATCCACTGAGGGACAATACTCCAGAGGCCAGATGAGAGAGGCTGAAAAACTTTGAAGAAGAACTGTTTTGCTGAGCTGATTTATTGTCAACAATGAACAGCTTGCCTTCATTTCTTTCTCCTCTACCACGCACATATGAAGGCTCCTTTGAAAATTATGCAGAGACAGACTGATCAGCTTTCATTGTTTAAGGTCAGGATGTTCATTAAAATTGACAGACTGACTAGGCGATACTTTGAGGTGTTGGCAGTGCCTTGACCTTTGCAAAAAGACAGAGTTAGTCTTGCCATTTGGGACGTCTTCCCGTAAAGTGATAAACATTCTCTGCAACTGCTCCTCTTCAAACTGTATCAGAGCTGGGATCTCAATTAGCTGGCACAAGAAAGGCCAGTCATAGATCGAGGCTGACACAAAACAGGCAGATTTCTCATTGCTGAGCTGATTCAAGAAGTACCTTTCTTCAACTTCATGCTGCTGCTGAACCTCCACTGCTTACTTGCTGCTCACTTGCTGTAATACCTTAGTAAACATTTTCCTGATGAGTTTATGGTCTCAGTCACTAGTTTCACTACAACATGATTCGGAGTTTTCAATTATGGTCCCCATTTAAATCTTAGAAGACAATAAAGCAGGGTATGCTTTAGAGTGGGCCTACCTTGTGATTGACTAGTCAAAACTTTGTGAGCTTGCACTGTGCCTCGCTTTCTCTGTCAGTCACGTCTGGTTTTAAAACACCAAGGTTTTCACAGTAAAAATTGCTTGGCTTGAAGCTTCAAGATGGGACTTCAGTAAACAATGGGCAGCATCACGATGCCTACGTTGATCTTTTATATGTGATTTATGAATGTAACATGCTGGATGCCATTCAAAAAACTTTCCAACCATACTTCTGTAGGACATAAATATGCAAGCTCCATTAAGTTAGCATTATGGCAATTTTCACCTCTCCTTTAGGTTAGATTATGTTCTCTGGCTGGCATCTGTGGTTGTTATGACAGGGCATATGTTGGGGGTTGTTTATGCAACAAGGACTATAGGGAGTTTTACCTTTTGCACATAATGCAGTATCCCTCTTCCCAAAGTTTCCATAGTTGTGTACAGAAATAAACAGAACAAAATGTATCTGGAGTTTAAAATGTTTTTTTCTGACTTGTATGCAGAGAGTTTAGAAATGCAGACAGTAGATTCTTACCACAAAATAATCATTTAATAATGTAAGAAGCACATCCACACTATTTTATGATAGTGTCTACAGCCAGAGTCTCTGTGGTCTGTCTTACCGCAGGATATCAAGGGACTGCATTTTCTTTGCACTTATTCAAACACCAAAACACTGCTCTGTTTTGCCTCAGGATCCAAATTATACAGTATCTGTCTAAATGTCAAAAATGACTAGCAGTCATTTTGGCATCACTTATCATTGCTAAACTACTACTTGAAGCTGGACAGAGTAAGCAAACTTCAGAAGTGTAAATGTTTTCAGCTTTAAAGGCCTGTCATCCCTGAAATCTCAAAGAAAAAAAAGCATACAGATGGAACATCGTTTGTTTCTCTTCAGGCAAAGCTGCTGTGGTTTGAACTCAAGTTCAGCACAGTATCACTGGTGAGACGGGCTAGTCAAAAAGCAAATCTGAGCTGAAGAAAAAAGCTGAATGTCCCAGAGTTGCAAACAAACATCTTTTCCGTGTACAGTGGTTTCTTTTTCAGTCAATGTGAAGACAAATATTAAAGTGTTACACTTTTACGCCAGACTAAAATGTCATGCTGTTGACATACAAAATTACTGTTAGCTAAACCCTACCATCCTTAAGTCACATTCATGTATTTAAGAGTTACCAGTTTCCCAGTTGTAATAGAGTTTATGTCAACATCCAGGCCATAATTTAGGAATCTTGCATGCTGAAAATTACATAAACAAAATGCATATGTCTCATAAACTAACCTAAGAGAGACATCAATTACAGTATTGACATGCCCCTCTTCATGCAAATAGGGACAGTTTTTGAATTTTGAGGCTACATACAGTGGTGTAAAAATGTTTGCCCCCTTCTTGATTTCTTAGTTTTTTGCATATTTGTCACACTTAAATGTTTCAGATCATCAAAAAAATTTTAATATTAGTCAATATTCATGATTTAACAATATTCATGTTAAATCATGAATTAACAGGGATTAACCACATTTTTTTAGAAAGCTGAGTTCAATTTTACCAGCCACACCCAGGCCTGATTACTGCCAGACCTGCTGAATCAAGAAATCACTTAAACA
>VUQI01002604.1:0-11452 GCA_015106735.1 Paratilapia polleni | reverse complement strand
TTGAGATGCACTGGTATAATCAAAGAATATAACCAAAGTCAGTATGTAGTCAGTTCATGATTTCTTTATTGGCATCAGCAAAAGTGGTAAACATGCATTTGTTCTCCTAAATCCAGAGTCATCTCTTACTGTATTTTCAGGTTGTAAATCACAAAACATATCTTCTTATGTTCTGTTTTAATTATCTAATAATATTACTCCACAATATCATCAGACAATTTTGGCTAACCACTACAATTATGCATAAAGGCCCTTTGCATTTTATCAACCCTGAATATCAGTCCAAAGAAAGGAAAATAAACTTCATATCCTATAGCCCCTCAAAAAAATTTGAAGAATTTATAAACACATTTTCAGGAGCATAAACTGACAGGTGTGTACTATGGTTCTACTCATACAATACGACTAATACTAACTTTTCATTTTTCACTATAGTAGCAGTTTGTTTGCAGTCTCTGGATATTATTTTACTCTCAAAAGCAAGTGATTTTAACAAAATTTGGCAAACTCTTGAGCACTGTTTCATTGCATAAGCAGTAATTATCAGATCAGAAAGAAATTATACACAGGTCCTTTAAACCACTAACAAAAGAAAATGTACAATCGGCAGTAAGGTTCAGAAATGGCAGATACACAGGTCACACAAATAGGCAAAACTACGGACATCGTTTGCCATGCAGGTTAGAAACAAACACTTCATACTGGCCGTTATCGTACTGCAGGTGACAGATGAGTGTTCTTATGTGAGTCAGCAGCAAACGGGACTGCCAGGTGGCTCAAGGTTTCCAAAATCATATCCTCTCTCTCCTATTTTCCAGCTTTCTGGTCAACTTAAACAACAATTAAACACTTTGACAGCACAACTCTCAAAATAATTGGGCATCTGTACCTGTTTGAAATGTGATGCTACACATTCATCTGTCTATGGCTGGGACTCTGTGCAGAGTTAAGAGGCCTTCCTCTGGGTGGAAGCAGTCAGTTCATGTATTCATTAGATTGTCTTTAAGTGCCTGTTTGTGTGTTTTTCTTGCTGTGCATATTACTTCTATAATGCCACCACTATGCCACCATCTGTGGTACAAACACTCTGGTTTTTCAATCCAGATTTAAATTTGACCTATTTATGCAGGAGAAACGTGTTGCAATACTCCTACTGCCTTTCCCTGAATCACTTCCTCCTTTCCTAAACTCTCACACAGTCTCTTTCCCTATTTTGCATTTCTCTTTTCTTGTCATCACTGGAGGCTGCAGAAAACAGAGACTTAAGTGAGTGAAAGTTAGACAGGAAAGGGGAAAAAAAATACTAATCAAAGCCTATCAGGTAAACGTGGAAAAAGCTATTAGCTACAATGCTTTGGATCACAGTTACACACAAGCGCAAACAACAGAAACTATCATAATCTTAATCTAACATGACCTTGTGTTAGTAAGTAGCAACAATGGAAGAAGCAGTGACAGAAGACGTGTGTTGGTTAGGCATCAATTTACAAATGTAGAACTCTCAAAAAAGGTAATATGAATAAGCTTTGGCGTATCTGGTGTAGAAAGACTGCAAACTCTTCTGTACACAACCGCCCATATCGCTGCTCAGCAGGCTTAGCCCCACGTGTTCCTGCACCACGAGGATTTTCTCTCTACCTTCCTTCCTTTCTTCCTTCCTCTTTTCACTCTGCCTGCTGCATCCTTCAATAATACATGAGGTGCAGAGGCAGGAGAGAGTGAGCAAGAGTTCACGCCAAAACAGTGGAAGAAAGCGGCAAGAAGGGAGGGAAAGAGGACAAAGAGAGCAGAGACACCTATAAACACTAATGTAATGTTTAAGTGCAAGATGGTTTGATGGAAGACTGTGTGAAGAGAGAGAGGAGAGGACTGACAAAACGGAGGAGCAGCGCTTGGGTTTCTTTTTTTTTTCTCTCCCCTCTCATATCATCCTCAAGTCCATGTCCATCTGTATCAATGGGCTGAGCTCAGTGGAAGAAGTACACTGTGAATAAAGGAGAGAGAGGAGGAAGAAGTAATTAGTCTAATAGGTCTGGCAATACATCATTAAAACAAAATAAGTAGAAGACACACTGAGCTCTCCTTGTACAGGAATGTGCAGCTGTTAAAGCAGAAAAAATGTTATGCTGGTGTTGTCTTATATGTGCCAAATCCTTCAAAAGAATCTGAAAAATGACATCCATGTCTCAATTTCCTGCACTAACACATCAGTATTAATGAACTGATATATCAGTGACTTCTAAATTACTCACATGTGCAAAGGCAAATGGGCAAGTTGAGTGGGAAGCCAACACATAATGATCATCTACATTTTGAAAGTTATCGGGAAATCTTTTTCAGTGTCAAAATGAAACTACTTACAGAATATTATTCCAACCACAATAACTCCAATGATACCCATCATGATCATCATCTGAAAAAAGACAATGAAAGATTTTAGAATGGTTCACCCTTTCACAAAAGAATACACGAAACTGTATGCCAAGTGTGTCATTCCCTTCAAAGAGAGTGGAAACAAATCTGAACCACAAAACAAAACAATTATGACACTTAAAGGCTTTTTGTGTTTGTTGTGGCTTAGTTATATAATGCCCTCAGAATTTATAGTGAAAACTCTACAATAACAGATGCCTTTCTCCCATTTGCCCTGAGGCATCACTTCGGTGCTCCACAGCAGCTCATTAACAAATTGCTCTGTAGTCCTTTATTCATACTCTATCTCTGTGCACCACGCCACATACTAACATACATATTCTCAATTCAGAGTCAGACTACACTGTTAGTTTCTTTGAGTGTTAACAATCTGTGTAATGGAGCCACACTAATGTGCCCACCTTGCAGTTCTTCCACCAGTACTTGTTTTTTAGCTTGGCTGCGCAGCTTTCAAACTGGGAGGCTCCAGCTTGGAGAGCGTCCGCTCTGTCATCCAACTCTGAAAGCTTCTGGTCCCTTTCCAAAACCTTGTCCACATTCACCCGCATGATATCCACCACCTAGACCAGGCCAATAAGGATGACAGAGCATTTGAAAGTGGTGAGGGGAAGAGACAATGAAGGTGGAAAGAAGACAGTACATGGGTGTATTTTTTTTTCTGAAGAAATTAAAATAACCAAGTAGTGGCAATTCTTTTGCAGTTTGCAGCTCATGCATATTTTACATCTCTACTTTTCTACAGAGAATGCAGGAACAACAAAATATTGTAAATATAATATTCCTGGTCCAGAACAAGTGGTGCACATAGAAATTAAACGCCAACCCAGAATATCTGTGTAGCTCACCTCCTCAACTTGGGCCTGAGTCTGTTGTAGCCTGCGGTTGCTGGTGGTATTGGGAGGGAGAGCAGGTTGGCCAGCTGGGGCTCCATCTGCACCTGGGGCACCTGGAGCTCCAGGAGCTCCAGCTGGTGGGGCAGCATCTGGGGCAGACCTGAAGAAGCACAAGGAAGAGAGTTTTTTTGAGAGAATTAATAGGAGAAAGTAGGAATATTTCTCATCTTACTATGGATACATTTTTAAAAGCATCCAAAAAGTAATTTGAAATATGCTCAAAAGGAAAAATGTGTAAAGGCTTGTAAGTAAGGATCAAGAGATAAATACTTCAACAGTGCAGGAATGAAGCCACCACACAGCAAAAAGAGGCAAAGGTTTGAGGTAAGGAGTAAAAGAAAATGAACAGGAGCAAGAAAAGAGAAAAAGAGTGAGTGTTAGAAATGGGTGCAATGAGAGAAAAATATATATACAGGCCACATATATAGGAATGGGAAGCCCTGTCCAGGAAGTTGCTGGATGAGTAATGGGAAGGGATATTTTGGGGAGGAAGAAAAGGTGGAAGCAGAAGTTGCTTGTGATGGATTACAGAGAGATGGGTGGAACTGAGAAGAAAAGGTGAGGCAGTACTGAAGAAAGGGTTAATCCAGCTGGAGGGAGAGGAAGGGGTATACAGGAGATCTAAAACTGAGCAAACACTCTCTGCAGAGGCAGCTGGCGGACAGTTTAATATATGATAATGTAACTGCTATGGGACAAAATAAAATTAAAAATTAAAAACTAGAGACATTTTTACAGAAGTGAACCAGCTGATCATCTTCATCAGATATTAATGTTTCACATTAAACAGGGAATGATCCCAAAGTCCCACAAAAACCTTCTAACACGTTAATATTCTGCTTAAAATTTTCTTCCTTTTAAATCTGATATAAAAACATCTAAAACAGCTCAATTCAGCCCCGCCTCGGGCTGAGACAGAAGTCAACCTTTGAATCCATAATTTAGTGAAGCTGTGACGGAATAGTTTCGCTTGCGTCAGCAAAATCTTTCAAGCTGAAACTAAATCACCTCACTTCAGACCACCCGTGGGAAAAAAAAAACAAAAACTTAGACAAAGAAATAAACAGGCTTGAATATGGGTTTATCCGCCACCACATATCAGACATTTTATCTTACTGAAAAAAAAAGAGCGCAGTGGAAAAGCTGCATAAATACTCACATCTTCTATGCAGCTGCTTGAACTGACTCACGGGCAGCGGAGGAGGGGTGACGGGCAATGGGGCAGGAGAGGGAGGGTCTGAAGTACAACGCGAAGGAAAAAAAACCTCCCAGCAAGATCACAGAAGAGACGAAAAACTGTAGGCACTTGTCCAAAGGAAAGTCCAAATGTTTAATTAGTAAATAGATTTAAGTGCCGCAAGAACAGTAAAGAGAGGCGGGGGCTCTTGGCGCAGTGGAGCCGATCTTCTAGCGATGCATTTATACTGCAAGTCGTCACCAAAGTACCGCAATACTGAGACACGTATACAGGTCGGGAGATAATTAACTGTGTGACTGGATTAGGGAGCAGGAAGTGAAAAGGAGCGATGCCAGCTCAAGAGAAAAGTACTTCTAAATTATAATCCATGCAAGAGAGATCCACCGATGTATGGATTCCTGCAGGGCTGCATCCGGCTCCTCCAAGTGATGCCAAGTGATGCTCCTGCTCCTGGATGCTGAGACGCAGCACTGATTGGCTGGTTGTTGAGTTGCTTCTTCTGAAAGCTACTGACAAATGCGTGCGATTTAAAAATTAAGGGGAAAAAAAGTGCAGTCACGGGAAATCTGTTGTCTGGTTGCCCCCTCTCTCCCTCACTGTGCGAAGTGCGGTAGTTTCGTCCGTGTAAAGTGGCTCTGTAGGCAACTGCAATAATGCGTCTTTCCTCCTGCCTTCTCCACTTGGACTCGTAACGACGGTGCGGCACCCCCTCCCCTCCCCTCCTCTCTCTCCCCTCACACTTTGCAGTACTGCAGCTCTGTGTCGGATAGGGCGGCGGGACGACACTGCGGTACAGTGAATGCCTACAGAGTGTTGACTCGACTGTTTCCTCCCTGGCCTGGGATTCTCCCAGCTCCCTCCTCCTTCTGCTCCTATATCACATTTCCCTTTGTAATGGCTTTTGTTTGATGTCTAGTAGAGTCCTACATTGGAGCCTACATCTGCTCTATTTCTATTTTGAATCAAGTCTTATGCATTTTTAAGCGTGTGGAGTCAGATATTCAAATAAGGAAAAGTCTCAGGACAAAAAGGCCAACGGAGCAATGAAGCGAAACATACCAAAAATTTGATGCTGGTCAGCTGTTTAAAAGAAAAACACAGATAGGATATATGTCCAAAAGACTGGATGCCTTGTCTGGATGGGTTTTGTTCAGGATATCACATTTTGTGTCATTTTAGGATTTTATTCCACAACATATTTTATGTGACCCTTTAAATCAAATGTTTTCACTACTCGAGATAGTTTGCATTTGTCTGAGCTGCAAAAGAGTGATTCTTTTACTTCCTATCTGAACAGCTTTTAAGAGTTTATTCAAAATTTGATAAAGCATATGGAGAAAAGTAAAAGGAAAAAAATCTATGTTGATAAAATACATTTTTCTTCATTGTTTGAATTTCCGCTGGTTTTTAAAGCATTTCATGCATCCACACTTTTGTCATGTGACACACTGGAGATGGGTGTGTTTCAGCACTGCTGGGGGAGTGTTTTCCCTGTTTCAACATGAGTGTCCACATGAAGACCTTCACCTGCACTGAACATCAGCCTCCACCCTATCAAAGACCCACCAGGACACAGAAACTCTGGGGCTGTCTTATGGTGTATGCCACTGAGAATTTGGCACTGGACCTGGGGTAGGGCCTCTGTGGATTGCCACTTTTCCACCACATGCATTAAATGTTTTACTGGGAGTTCAGAGCCAAGGTTTCAGGGAGCAATGCCTAGCTTAGGGTAACCACTTCCATCGTGGAGTGTCTCTCCCAGGACACGCTACAGGGGGGTAACAATGTGGTACAGCCAGAACCTAAAGTTATCAGATTACTGCACTGGAACAAGATAATCAATGTTATTCACTTCACTTGTCAGGGGTTTTCATGTTGCAGCTCACCAACGAATCATGCATGGCCTCCCCAGACTTTAAATCACACTCAAGCTGTAACCACTCCTGTTGATTTTTTTATTAAACATCTGAATTTATTCATTACATCAATGGGTCCTTTCATTCTGAGCTCTATTTCTGACTTCTGAACTCTTTGTGGGTTGGAGCCTATTCTCAAGCAAAACCATGATACAGTTTGTCTGAAATTACATTATTATATTACTTTCTGGGATCTAAGGAAGGTTATGTTTGTCAGGAGGAATAAAAAGGCACAAATTCCAGTCTGTTTATAATATATTTTCAAGATTTTATATCATTTATTTTGAGTCCATCAGGAAAATCTGTTACTAATGAGTCCAAAAGAAATTAATAAAGGACACGAAGTCTGAAACAACTCTTTGCTTAATATGGACACGATAACTTAGAAACAAGGAAACTCAGCACAGTGACACCATGAAATCACACCAATAGACTCCAAAAGTCCTTATTGGCTGGTTTGATGCATTTGCTGATGCAGTTTGTTCAGTGTTAGCGATGTTTGCCAGTGCGGTTGAAGCGTCTGTAGAGGAAGCGTATTGTCTTCTCCAAGTTGTGCCTGTCCTGAGTTGTCATTCTGTCTCCCACCATCTTCTTTTTTCTAATTGCACGCTGCAGTTCATTACCTTTGAAAGCTTTCAACCAGCAGGGGGCCACAATTAGGTCTTTAGGATGAGCTTTAAAGTCCCCTGCAGAAACAGCATACAGAGAGAGATGCCCAGTTTATGTGGGAGAGAGAAAGTGAAGTGTGGGAAAGGCACAATTAGTAAAGAACTGGGATAAAAACAAAGCAAGGCACAGTGTCAGCTAAATTGTTTGATCAGTCTTATATTTGTTCACCTCCACTCATATACACACAGTTTATCTTTTCACACCATCTCCTATCGATTTACTTTGCAGTTGTTGAGAAGACTGTAAGACTGCATGCACACATACCGATTCTTAGCCCTCAGGCCAAATTATGTTACACATATTATGTCTAATCACTTGAAATTAAAATGCACATTTGAATCCACAGTTGCACAGTACATTCTCTTAGTTTTATTGCACCCTCAGACTGCCAATCTAAACCTAGAGAGCACTTACCCAAGATTCCAATGTTATCATAAACTCCATACATGCTTCTCTTCTCAGTCCATCTGTCCACCTTTTTGGGCTGAGGAATGGCATGCATCCTGATCTGGCAGCATGTACCTGAAGACAACACATCAATACATAGTAGCATTATTACATTTTTGTTTATATTTTACACAAATAATAGACTTTGCTCTCTGAACAGTTAGATTCATTGATTTATTGAGCCACATAAAATGGATCAAATCAAAACAGTCAAATACTCAAAATCCAGCTAATGTACACCGAGAATTAGACCATGACTGTTTTATACATAGACTGGAATTATTGGGCAAAATTTCCACAGATATATCACTGTAAACATACATGTTGTTCAATATGAGTTCATATGAAAAAGCTGTTTTTTACTTTTACAGCAGAAGAAAAGATGGTTTGAAAATATGAAACACTCAGAGTTTCAGAAAATTGTAAAACTAATTGTAAAAAATTGGACTGTGTGGCCAAACTGGAAAAGATGTGTGGTACTGACTGAACAGATATTGGATGCACCTTATAAACTGAATAGTGGCAAAAGCTTAATTTATGCACTGCAGGTTCCGGATGGTTTGATTATTTCCCATTTTGTGTTGAGAAAAATATAACTGTTGTTCCATGCTTTTGACAGCAGAGGCTGCTCAGGACTTCTAATTCTATGAAACTTCACCTAATTATTTCATGTGTTTATTTTGTATTGTGTGGTTATTTAGAACTTTAAAAAGTCATGTTTATGTCATATTGGTCTGACACCTTGTGGACTTAATGCGATATTCAAATGATCTGAATCTGCGTGACTTTTTCTGAACAAATAAAATGTGATTTATTTGTGGGCAGTGCAAAGGTTGGTTACCATACAGACAAACAGTACTGTCCTGTACTGTACTAACCTCACACAGCATTCTTTGCACACATCAGGAACAGCAGGGACACCTCTCATTAGTGAGCAACATGAGACTTGTCACTTCACTATTGCAGTTTCTCACAACCCTTCCCTTATTCTATTACAATATTACTCTGGTGTGCTAATTTACATCTGTATTTGTTAATTTTCATATTTGATGTTCTGTGTTTTGCAAGATACTGGAGGTCTAAATTTCCTTTTGGATCAATAAAGTATTTATTTTTGTCCAATTTTACTGCCCTAATGAAAACAAATGTAAGTACATTAATCTAATATGATAATATATGACTTCTAATTTCATTAGATATGTCCTTTTGATTTATGGTGCAATTTTGGATCCTTGTATGGACTGTTTCTGGTCTTCTCTAATTTTATGCTAACTGCTGATGTGCATACTTAGTATATTTTATCCAGCTACCACATATTACACTCACAGTGTAAACAGTACACATCAAGTCCACAGGTCTGTGTACCAGGCTCAGGCAGAAGCAGTGGTTCTATATGCCCAGCCTACATTAAAGCTACCTTTTTTTTATATATACATACACACATATACATACATACATATATATATATAAATATAAAAGGTAAAACATCAAACTCAGTCAGACTTGCAACTCTCAAACATATGCATGATATGTATGATACTATATGATATTCTTTTGAAAACCAAAAGTGAATTACAATTTTTTAAATTTGTCACCACTATGCCGTAATTTAACCCCAACAATATAAATGCATCCCCTTTTAATCCTTTTTATTCTACAGTGAAATTACAAATACCACTCAAATAAAATTTATAGAAATGTTATGCGTTCACTTGACAAAAAAAAAGTCCTGTTTTTCTGAACTAACGAGATATCTTAAAACCCCCAAAGAGCCTCTACTGACTTGAAAGCTTGATTTCATGAGACCCCACCCCTAATACAGTTTGACTATGACTTGGTTTTTGCTACTTAAATCAAACTTTTAAGTTATGAGAAGGTCTTTTACAAAGTCCGGGAATGCCGATGATTTTGTTTTCAACTTTATTTTCATTATTTTATAAGAGATCAAATCATTAAATGTCATATCCTGGGTCTTTACTCTTCAAAGTAATTTCCATACAGTCTAAGCATATTAGTAAAAACCGTTGCTGCAGTACATATTTTAAGAGCAAACTGGTTCAGGTTACCAGTTCCTACTGGAACCAATAAGGTTACTCACCTGTGGAAATGGTCCTGACTGTGTGCAGCAGCGTCCCAGCAGACTGACAGAAGGACGCTCCAGCTCTCAGCAAACCTCCCAGTACAGACATATCCAAAGGTTTCTACGATAAGACGTTAGCAGATTATTTAGATAAAACCTGAACTGCGTGCTCAAATAACTGAATTCTGATTTTTTTGGTTGCATTTTCTTTAAACTTCCTCCAACATCTTTACATTGACCCTTAGCTTTAGCTTTAGCTAGCACGTTATATCAAAGTCGGTATTACGGCCATTACCTGTTTCCACGCGTGTTCACAATCTTATACCAGTTGAGTCGTTTGTTAATATTATAACCAAACATCAAGTCCGGGGATGTAACACTTTAAAATGTTTGTTATTGACGCTTCAACATGCTCCCAGTGGCGGCTTCCATCTTTACTCTGTGTCCCATAGTGCAAGGCGCCGCTACCGTATTGTCTATAGAGAAGCGCGGGGGTGGGGGTGTTTTAATCTTTTCAGCTTTTCACTACGATTTTTACCCAGTAGAGGGAGATTTCAATACAAGAAATTTTAAGTTGAATGACACATGCCAGATGAGCAGAAATGTATACTACAAGTTAGACAGTGTAGACAGTGGACAGAAATGGCACACATTAGGATTTAGTTATATGAATATTATTGTCTGTTTTATCAGCTTATCAAATACAATAGAATGTCTTTATTTGTCTTTGTGCTGATATACAATAAGCATCTCACTGAGAGCAAGTAGAGAAACTTCAAGCAAGTTATAAAAGCCTTGCTTTTTATAAAACTAAAAATCTCTTTTTTTTAATTAGAAAAAAAAGCAAGTTAAAATACACACACAATGCACACACATATGAATTACAAGAAATACACACACAGTCCCTAGAGATATTGCACAGGATGTTCTGAGTGGGGGCAGCGCACACACTGTTATGAGACGGAGTTCAGCACTCTGGTGGCATTTGATAGAAGCCTTTCTGTAGTCTGGAGGTGCAAGCCTTTATTGATCTGCAGCATCTTCCAGAGGGCAGCAGAGTCAAAAGGTGGTGGTCAGGATGAGGAGTGTCCTTTGTGGCCCGACGTGTTCTTTAGATCTCCTCAAGTGCAGGTAGCTGAGTGTTGGTAGTTCTCTGTGCTGATCTGAGGACTCTCTCAAGAGCCTTCTTGTCAGCCTCAGTGCAGATGGCATACCTCACCAAAATGCTGTAGCTGAGTATACTTTCCATTGAGCCACGGTAGAAGGACACCAGCAGCTGTTTGAACAGGTTGGCTTTCCTCAGTGTCCTTAAAAAGCAGAGTCGCTTCTGTGCCTTCTTCACCAGAGAGATTATATTTATAGTCCATTTATAGTCCATGTGAGGTCCTGGGAGATGGGTGTTTAAAGTTGAACACTCTCTCCACATTTTCTCCATCTTTGTGTAATGGAGCAGCTTCAGGAGACAGAAAGAGGAACCTGCTCCACCTACAGTCATGGCCAAAAATATTGGCACCCTCAACTTAATACTTGGTAGCACACCCTTTGGAAGAAATAACTGATGTTAATTGCTTTCTGTAACAATCAGTGAGTCTTTTTCATCTCTCTACTGGAATTTTGGACCACTCTTCCTTTGCCAGCTGCTCCAAGTCTCTCAGATTTGAAGGGTTCCTTCTCCCAACTGCTGGTTTTAGACCTCTCCATAGGTGCTCTATGGGATTTAGATCTGGACTCATTGCTGGCCACTTCAGAACTCTCCAGCACTTTGTCTTAAACCATTTCTAGGTGCTTTTTGAAGTATGCTTTGGGTCATTGTCCT
>VUQI01002601.1:4224-15357 GCA_015106735.1 Paratilapia polleni | reverse complement strand
ATCCTCCTCTGTAACACCAACCCTCTGCATGTCCTCCTTCACTACATCCATGAACCTTCTCTGTGGTCTTCCTCTTTTCCTCCTGCCTGGCACCTCCATCTTCACTTATCCACCATCCCCCCTCTGCACATGTCCAAACCATCTCAGCCTCGCCTCTCTAACTCTCCAAACCGCTCACCCTGAACTGTCTCTCTGATGTCCTCATTTCTAATCTTGTCCATTCTGGTCACTCCCAATAAAAATCTCAGCATCTTCAGCTCTGCTTTCTTTCTATCTCCTGTCTCCAAACCATTCATCATAGCAGGTGTTGTAAACCTTCCCTTTCACTCTTGCTGCTATCCTTCTGTCACACTCGTCTCCACCCACTCCACCCTGCCTGCACTCTCTTCTTCACCTCTCTTGTGCACTGTCCATTGCTTTGGATGGATGACCCCAGGTATTTAAACTCATCTAATAATAATAATCATTAATAAGTAAGAAACTGATACTAGCTGTAGCCTTTAGATAACAGTAATTTAGTAATAACATCTGGCTCCAAAAAAAATCCCTTTATCTCCATTCATGAAATGAAGCCTGCGAGTGAGATCGGGCAGCCAACCTGGATCAGTCTGCCCCGTGAACTTCATAATCTGAAGTTCTGCTTGCAGATCTGTAAAATCTGTAAAGATTTTTCAACTTTTAACTCAATATCAAACTATTTTTAGTCACATTTCTAAAACTAAACTGACAAGATGTCAAAACATCAAAGCCAGAGAAGGTTTCTACAGGGTTACATTTAACACCACACAGACTATAATCCAGTCAGCTACAATAAATCATTATATCAAATTTCCAGCTTTAGATAACAAGAATTCATGACGACGCAGTTAAATTAACGCAGCCTGTTACTATTTTTAATTTGTTTCCCATCTAGAAAAAAATTACTCACTTCAGAAATAAATTTAAGGTTTTTAACACCTTCTAAGGCTTTTCATGAATTTATTTATTTGTTGGAAAAACTGAATTTAAAGTCTGGTCTCTGTCACCTGTCTTTGGGAACCGGGTTGACCTTGCAGGCCTCCAGCAGGAAGCGGACCACCTCAGTGTGTCCTGAAACACAACAAACGTCACGTCAGCTGACCGAACCGTGCCGTTACCATGACAACAAACCGCCCGTCCGCGTTTCACCTTCAGCGGCCGCCACGTGCAGCGCCGTCCTCGAGTCGTAGTCCCTCTGCTCCATGTCCATCGAGGACAGCGCAAACCTGCACAGAGACACGCCAGACAGGAAGGAAGGAGTGAGAGCAACGAAGAAAACGGCTTCATGGAAACAACCAGGAGGGAGTGCGTCTATTTTTTTAATCCGGACTTTATTAAGTCATGCGTGTTTCATCAAGTTTCAAAGATTTCCCCACGTTCCAAAATCATTAAACATCTATTTTGGATGATTTTAGTTAATCTTCTGCATCTCTGAGATGTTACTGAAGCTACGTTACCTCGAGATTAGTCTGCAAGCAACTTCTAAACTGAAAAATAAATAAATCATCTGGTGGCTGACAACTTTCTTGTTTTGAGACTTTTTAAACATCAGACCTCCTCCTCCTCCTCCTTTGTGGAGAGCAGGAGATGCTGTTTGCCAGGAATGACTCAAAACAGACAGAAAAGTGTTTGTGTCATAATTCCCGCCTTTGTAGGAGGCATCGTTGCTTCAAAATAAAAGCCATGTGCTCCACTCATATTTTTTATCAGGTGATAAATGCACATAATTTAAATATTGAGGAGGCTGGATAATCTGCATCCCCCACTTGTGTGGTGTAAAGATGCTAAAATCATAGGCTGCAGGCTACAGGACAGAAAGATGACGGCTGCAGCACAAATTGTGACAAGAGCACCGTTTCCAACTGTGAAACCTCACGTTAGTTTGAAAGGTCGATCCAAATTTGCAGAAAAATGAATCCCTGCTCGCCCATACAGTGCTGGAAACCACAAGTGTATTCAAACCCAGACACACGAAGAACATCCAACGCAGCTATCTTTCAAATTTTAACACTTGTTCCTCCGTTAGTCTTTAAATACTGTAAGCCTACCGATGTAAAAAGATACGAAAACAAAACAGCCAGTTTAATTCAGTGCAAAATGGCACCAAAATCCTTCTAGAAGCGCGTTTTACCATTTAGCCTGGAAAGTTGAGCCTGGATTGTACTTCCAGCATTTGCGACTAGGGTCTGATGTAAGTTTTGTCATCAGACGGTGAGCACAAGGTGCAGATGTCCGCGTACCTGCCTGTTTTCTGTGTCTACACAGACTCGTCCGCAGAGAATTTACATTACAATGCACCAACTACGCATGCGCTGCAGACGGCGAACTTCAAAGAAGTACAACAGCAATGACTGCTCGACCACGGTGTTTCCAGCCGTCTGTGTCCATGTCCACAACAGAGTATAATACAGACTTTAGGCCCTGATAAGGGGGTGTTTTTGACCAGAAAGTCCATCTTACAAGGGTAACCACTACTCCCTACCAGCCTGCAGCCTGCACTGTAGGATGTCTGCAGCTAGAGGTGGGGGTGAAGAGAGGCCTACACTGCAGTGAGCTTCCCTGCCTCTGGAAACCTGCATGGCAGCCATGAGGAAGCTGACAGCCAACTGTGGCATGCCACTGAAAGCCAAACTGAGAGTAAAAGGCAGCTGCAGGCAGCTGTTAATGATCCCTCAAATCTCGAGTTTTACTTTCTCTACATAGAACTTGTTGACCAAAGTCTCTCTTTAGTCTTCTTGGCTCAAGCTGAACTAAACTGTGAGTGAGTCTGAGCTTTAAGGGAGGGAAGAAAAAGGAAAGGAAAGCAGTGCACTTGAGTTATAAGCCAAGAAAAAAAACAACAAAACAAGAGCTTCACAGTAAGAATGAATCCAAAAAAAGTAATACTTTATGTTGATTATCTTGCTTTCCTAATCGCTGGAAGCCAAAATGATAATTGAGATTAAAATCAAACTGAGTTTTAGCGACTCTAAACCTGAACGTGTCGCTGCTGCACAGAAAGAGAAGAGCTGGCGTACCTCCTCAGGGCTGAGACGTCTCCTGTGTAAGCAGCAAACAGCAGGTTGATCACAGACTTCACCTGAAACACAAGAAGAAGAAGCAGTGAGTGTGGGAGATTAATGTCTATGATGTTTTTGAGAAAAAAAAAAAAAAAAAAACTTCAATATGCTGAAACTTACACAGAGTGCATTTTCATATTAATGCAATTTAGTGCCTTAAAACTGAAAAAACTGAAAGCATTTGCTCTGTAACTTGCTTTCAAAGGTTCTATGTAAATGAAGCTGTTACTAATATCATTATGTGTGATTTAAAGTGGTCATACACCAAGAAACCAGTCAAGAATCAAGAATCAAGCTGTGGAGAGTTGACAAATAGCAGGAATGAAGGATAATAAACACATCTGATACCGTCATTGTCCAGCAGATGGCGCTGTGGACTGAACTCCTACAGCATTAATACCACTGAAGTCTGTTGAGTGACGTTTTAGAGTCAAAATGAATGAAAACTGCTCAACATGACTCTATTAATGTCTGTGTGTTAAACAGAACCCAGACTGTAAAGACGTGTAGAGCTTATTTTAGTAACATCAGCATTATTTTGTTTTTTTAAACCCCTTCACTTGTAAGTCACCATTGTGTTTATGTTGCACTGCAGTCTGAGCAGTGATGCCCAACGGTTGCAACGATGTTTTCTGTTCAGTCTTTCCAATTTGAACCCAAGAGCAATGTAACCGAGGCAGAAAACGTGGCATTTCTCAAGCTGCACGTCAACACGAAGACGAACACAGAGGCGAGAGAGCGTCCACGCCGACCGAGAGGGAGAGCGTCTGTTGTGTCGAGCGCCTGTTGTGTCGAGCGCTTCCTCGGATCAGCCGTTAGAGGATCAAACATCCACGGATTATCATCCACCTCCATCATACATTCCTCCTCTACCTTTTTGTAAAATCATATGCACATGTGTAAATATGGTCCACAATTAGCAGCTTGGGAACATCTGCTGCATCGACGCGTCTGTATCCGAGTACCAGCAGTGTTTGTGACCGTTTTAGTGCATCAAATTCATCAGGAGAGAAGTGACAACAGAGCCGCAAGTCTTTTCCCTCCTTTCTCATTTTCTTATCCACGGAAAGGCGCGAAGACTAAAATCACTTCCCCGTTCCATAGCAGTGCACTACTTTGTGTACTAGAGGCTGTTAAATAATAAGGTTTTAATAGTGTGCTTTAGCAGGAGGACATTTAAGGTTAAAATAGTTGGGTTTCCTTTTTCAGCCTAAATAAAGAGGATGATGACGGCTGATGCTGCTGGGACTCACCCTCTGGTCTCCTCCCTCCCTTCGAGGATCCAGCTTCTTCGCAAAGTGCCTCAGGTTATCGTAGTTGTGGAAGTTACAGAGGGAAACCAGATCCTGAAAGGAGAAGACAGGCCCCAAATATGAAACCGTGCTAGTTTGGCAATAAGAGTATCTTATTACACATTAAAAAAAGCTTAAAATATTTAAAATGGTCCTCTTTTGTCCTGTTCCAGTGGTGGATGTTCTTATTAAACATGATGAAGGTTTAAAATAATGAGGTCAGTGTATGTACAAGTAATCCCTGTGAGCCAAAAACTCTCAGTTTTTTCCGTGCTTGACACTGTATGATGTCAGGGAGAGGGGATACCTCTAATATGGTCGTCTCAAGCACAGACGCCCCACCCACCCGCTGTTCAAACCTTTTGGGGTAGCCAATTAGAAGAAAGGTAGCTTAAAGGGGGAGGAGCTAAAGCAGCTTGTTTCAGACAGAGGATGATCTGAGGAGATGCACCAAGGCTCAGCATAAGATAAATAAAGCTTTATTTTGAACTGTGAACCATGCAGAGCTACTCTAGTCGAGTCCAGGAATAGAAATATAGAAATGAGCAGAATGGGCTTCTTCTTTTAAGGATGTTAAAGCTAAGGTTACCGTGCAGAACTGGATGCCTCTGACGCTGTTGCCCAGCTTGTCGAGCGGCGGAGACCAGCACATGATGCCCATCACGTTGGGAACAACCAGCAGGATCCCCCCGGCGACACCTGATTTAGCCGGCAGACCCACCTGAAACAGAAAGAGAGGATGTGCTATTTCTTGGAGATGATCTTTTAAAAGTGTGGGCTCACGATGTCTCACATCTCACATCAACGGGCGGCCATACAAACACAGACGCAGGTTTGCTGTAATCATTCCTCAAGTTCGAACTGTACATGAAGAGATCCCAAACAAAATACTACAGGTAATATAACTCAAGGGGCAGCAAGCCACACTGCTGCTGTTCTTTTAACCTGATAACAGCCAATATGGGCTGTGGTTAGATCCAATTCTCCACAGTTTAACCATCAAGAAATCAGGGTTTTCCTGCATATAAGAAATTTTGGTGCCCACCAAAGACACTTTGGTCTTCGCACAAAGGAAAATCCCCAGGGTTGTAATAAAAATATTTTTTAACTAAAATTAGCCGTTACTTACAGTGGAGTTTCATTTACTCAAGCAGAAAAATTCATTTTTGTTTGTTAAATGACAGGAAAGACTTATAAGGTAGCACAGACATACTGCCTTAGATAGATTTGCTATGAGACACCTCCAAAGGTAACTTTTGAGCCATGAAAACCTCTGAATACCTTCCTACCTTTAAAGCGGTCATACAGTCTGATTATGTGTCTCTTGATTACTTATTTCCATTTAGTTCACACAGATTAAAAGAACCAAAGGAGTTGAAATTAGTCCAAGTTGTAAATATTGTTGGTTAGCATCCATCGCTCACTGTTTGACTGCTTTGTCCCGCCAGGGATCAGAATCGGCCGATTTCCAGCGTTCTCGCCCCCGACAGGTCAGCCTCACACGTGTCCGATTATGAGCCCGTCTGTTTCATAAATGCACAACACATTCACAGCCACGGGCTAACATGTCGTAAGCGTGGAAGCTCCTCACTGTGAGTGAAGACACACAGTAAACCGCCGGGGGGACCACCACGAAAACATTTCTAACAAACCTGGTGAGACACTTCAATCAGCCTCACCCAGCTGGACATGGACATTTAAAAAAAAACTAACAAAGACAATGTGGCTAAAGCTATCCGGAGCTCAGAGCCGGCCACAAGCCAGCAGCCACGGTATGAGCAAAGGATCAAAGCAGTTACAGGAAAATTAAGGAGACGAGTGAAAAAGAGAAGAGGGTCGATGTCCTGTTATCAGGTGAATAATTTATTGCCCTACTGGAAAATCATGAAAGTACCCGACATCTGTTTTGTTCTGTAAATCTACTGCACCTGCTTTTGTTTGCTAAGGTAAAATATTTCAGGTAAAGGTGAGTGCACAGTTAATTATTTGTACTTCTTTCCAGTAACAGAGCACTTTATGTTCAGTTGTTTCAGTGAGAGAAGATGCTGAAACTTACTGCAGTTACCGGAAGTTAAGAAGTCATTAAACTTTAAACTGTGAAGTTTAATCACTTCTTTTATTCTGAAAATAATATTTTGCATTAAAGAAAAGTTGATTTTTGTCAGTTATAGTTCTTAGGAAGAAAATCGGAATTGGCAAAAATCGTACCGGCGGGTCCCACGTAGAAAAAAATTAATAAAAATAAAACTTCGACATTAAAACAGTTTCTCATTTTCACTTTCTGGATTCTATTGTTGTTTATGTTTGATTTTATTACTTTGCTGCCTACAAGACGGATAAGTCATTATTGGCTTTTATCAATCATGATTGTACCCGATCATCTTCCCCTTTTTAACGGCAGTGGATAGTTTGGCTGGATTTTAGCCGAGCTGCATGAGTGCAGGGTACTCCCTCATTTTAGGCAGTGGATGCCAGCACCATAATTTACAGCTAAAGTTGCAAACCATGAATGGTTTGAATGATGTTAAAGTTTTATAGTCATCAAAATGCCATTCTGAGATGTTTTGGAGAGGAACGGGGACACCAATAATGTCACAAGCTTAAAGTCACCATCTCACAGACGGTTAGCCGTACGGGTTTGAAATTTCACAGAGTTTTGGATGACGGGATGAAGAAAGTAAGCAGAGATTTTCAGAGTTCTGCCACAAAGCATGTTCTTGTTATTAGTGTGAATGTCAACAGACAAGGCTCAAAAAGCCTTTTTTTTTTTTTGTGATATTTGAAGTGACTTAGCTCAGGTGGTGTTTTAGCCATTTTCAGAAACTAGAAGATGTTGGCATTCAAATGAAGTCCCTACAGTTCTTCTATTTTAAGTTTCTCCATTTGGGCGTAAACTCAGTGAAAAGCAGGCGGATGGTGATCAGAACGAGAAAAATACTGACGTGGAAAGCGAACTGTCCGGAGAAGTCGTACATGCCGCAGGAGTGCATCAGACTCAGGGTGTTTCGCACCGCCTCAGGGCTCAAAACACGCTCGCCCGTGATTGGACAGAAGCCGCCGTTGGCCAGAGTTGCCGCCATGACGCTGGCACTCTCACAGGTCACCTCGATGGAGCATAACTGACGGAGAGGGCGAGAAACAAAGATTAATGAACAATGAAGCTGCTTACCACTGCTTGTCAAATAAATATCCAGTTGATATGTATCACAATAATCAACTAAAATCCCATCAGAATAGTGATTCCACTGCATTGGGATAAGCTCTGCTCACCTGGAAGTAGAAGTCCAGGATGGACGTCATGTCTGTCCCCTCTGGAAAACACTAAGAGATAAAGATGCTTTAAAATACACACTAACAACAGAGCTGCTGCTTTTCTTCAAAAAAAAAAAAGAAAAAACACACTTCAAAGGATAAAATTAGATTAAAATATGATAAAAATATGATAAACTGGTTAGTTATTGAAGCAACAATCCTAATTTTTATGCACCAAATAAAAGCAGATAGAAAGATTAGCACAACAAACATTAAAGAATTAATTTGCAATTATAGTATGTTCACAATTTTATCTGCAAACAACAAAAAAAAAATCTGTACACTTAATGAAGTTTTACAGGTACTAATTAAAAAGAAGAAAAACTTTAGGTTTCAGTCTTGAGATGAAATAAACGTCACTCAGTCCCATTTGACGACCTTTGACCTCACCTTCTTCTCCTTCAGGTAGTAGCCGATGGCAAAGTTTCTGTCTCCGGACTCACGCTCTGACTGGAAACTAGGACACACCCAGAGAGCGGGAGGTTTATTTTTTTGAGAAAAGTGACTCAGATCATGTTACATAAACTCAAACTGAACCAGAAAGTTGCAGCGTGACCTCAGATTCACCTCAGCGACAAAGAACAATTAATCCCTAAGAAATCAAAGTGTTTAATTTAATCTAAACTCAGAAGATGACAATCTTCTGCTGCACTCACGTGGCATTGCTGAAGCCCACGTACTCATTTCCTGCCAGTTTGTTCATGAAGTTCATGACCTGCAGAGCAGAGGAGCAGATTCAGAGTGAAAAAAACAACTAATGCACCAAATTTAAACACATTACAAAGGATTAAGATTTTTTAAAGGTGCTCCAAGAATAAAGCCTAAATTTAGAGAATAAAGCCTAAATTTAGAGAATAAAGCCTAAATTTAGAGAATAAAGCCTAAATTTCAAGAATAAAGCTGAAATATCTAAAATAAAGTTAGAATTTTAAGTAAAAATGTAAAGAAAAGTAACAATTTCAACAACAACAACAACAACAACGCTCCACTTTGGACTATAAAGCTGAAATTTTAAGACGAAAGTAAAAATTTTGAGAGTAAACATTTCCAGACTGAAGTCAAAGTTTAGAGAACAAAGTTGAAATGTTGAGAATAAAGTCAAAATACTGACAATTAACTCTTTCCCCCTTGGACGCCTACTAGGAGTAACCCACAGACATCTACTCTTGGAAAAACCTGACTCTTGGAATTCCGAGAGTTACGTCTAAATACACTGAGAATTAAATAAAACATTTGGACAAAAAATTGCAAATTGGGAGTTTATCCTCCTGAGACCCTATGTCCTCACATGGGGACATTACATTTAGGCTTTTCTGCACCTTATACTTCATCCTGCTCCATTGTGTTTTATACTTTGTTAAGCAATGTTGACTTTATTGAGTTATGCTGTAAAATAAGCCCGTTGCCCCCATATGGGAACAAAGTAACAGCTTCTTGTTCAAAGAGGAAGATTAGTTTATATCAGGTCAAACTAATCACAAATAGCTAGGAGAAATTAAAAATGCATCACAAACAAGAGCTTGGGTCTCAGGAGGATAAAGCTGAAATTTCATGAAAAACATAAAAATTTCAAGAATAAAGTTGAAATTTTGACAAAAGTTGATATTTGGAAAAGAAAGTTGAAATTTCAAGAATGAGGTCAAAATATCTAAAATAAAACTCCAATATCGAGAATTTTAAAAAATTGAGAGAATAAAATCGAAATTTCAAGAATATTGTTGCAATTTGGAGTATAAAGCTGAAATTTCTACAGTAAAATTGACATTTTGAGAATAAAGTTGAAATTTTGTGCGTAAAAATCAAAATATTGAGAATTAAATAATATTTATGAGAATAAAATCAATATTTCAACTTTAAAGTTTAAATTTTGATGACAAAGTTTGGGAACTTTAATTAATATTTCGCCTAATACTTACATAATCAAATTTCTCAGCGTTGCTCGCCCCTTGCTGAAACACAAACAATCACAACATTTATAAAACAGACACTTAAGTTAAAAAGCATCAATAAGAGCCACCCATGTGATTACATTAGCACTATGATGTATGATCCACATCTCTATGATATTAAGCTACAACAGGAGAACAGTGCAGGTTTACATCACTACTCATGTGACCAGTCAAAAAGGCCATTCAGGCATGACATCGGATGAATTGAGATTAGAGGTGGGAGACTAGCTGGAGATGGAGGAGGTGAAAGAAAAAGTTAATTCACTCAGGGGTTTCTGCTTTTCTAAAAGAAAAGAGGAACAAAGTAATAAATAAAAGCTTCATTGAAGTAAACTGACTTCAGAGTATAGCTACTGATTACTACAGGTGTGTGTTCACTGTATGAATATGTGGCTGGACTTTAAAATGCAATCACACACATACGAGCCACAAGATTAAGTTTATGACCCCCAGCCTTATATTTATTTCTGCTGTTGTGACATTTTTAATCATAAAATCTTTTCCTAGCATGATTTTATGTTTCATCTACAACTCTTCCTAGTTAGTTACAGAAACTGGTCCACCGGTGTCGCGAGGTTAATGGGAAGTTGTGTGAAATATAAGTTGTTTTTTTTTTTAACATTATAGGCTTTGATTTTATTGTTTTTTTCCACTTCCAGTCACTGAATCTCTACAAACCAGATGTCTGTTCAGATTTAGTTTTAAATAGAAGACGAAAAAACAGCCTGACTATGATGGCTTAATTATCATTTGTTTTTCAACAGTTCATCTACATTTTGGTGTTAAAATGATACAGGCACACTATAATACATAATTGAATAAAAAACATGATTTTAATTTTTTTTCCAAAATTTACTGAAACAAAGAAAATTTGTTTTGTAAGAAGTAACAACAAAATTGATTGAAACTATAATTAAAGACATTAGAAAATTTACTGATAAAGGAAACAGTATAGGTATAAACAGAGCCATTAAAAAGAGGATTCCTATATAAAATATAATTACCCAGTTTGGTCATTTTAGTCACTAAAATATGGGTTTGAAGGTTAAAGGTTTCAGTTTATACTGTACATGCTGATTTCTCCTTTGTCTGCCCCGTCTCATTGTGAGTGCACCTACACACACACAAACACACACACACACACACACTGTATTTTGAACCTACTTACTAGCGATGAATCTCTGCTTCAACTTCTCTGATGCCAACTTTACTTTGTCTTACCCGTTACCCTTATTTTACACCCAATTTTATTTAAATTGTTTGAACCTTTATTTTATTTATTTTTATTTTCTTCTACTATATTTTAGGGCTTTTTAAAAATTATTTTTCCCCTCTATACCTTTAGGTTCTAAATTTTATTTAATCACGGAGGCTCAATTCCAGCTATTTTTTACTGTATTCTTTTTTTTTTTTTAATTATGATTATTTTTAATTATTATTATTATTACTACAATAAAATTATAAACCTTTCCAAAATTAGTTATACAGTTAATACAGATCAAA
>VUQI01002598.1:7414-21721 GCA_015106735.1 Paratilapia polleni | reverse complement strand
TTTTCTAATAATACTGCCTAAGGGAAGCATGTATAATGTAAATAGAATTGGTCCCAGCACAGAACCCTGAGGAACTCCATAATTAACTTTAGAGTGTGAAGAAGACTCCCCATTTACATGAACAAATTGGAGTCTATTCGATAAATATGATTTAAACCACTGTAATGCAATTTCTTTGATTCCCAAGGTATGTTCTAATCTCTGCAGTAAAATATTGTGGTCAACGGTATCGAATGCTGCACTGAGGTCCAACAGGACAAGCACAGAGATGAGTCCACTGTCAGAGGCCATAAGAAGGTCATTAGTAACCTTCACTAGAGCTGTTTCTGTGCTGTGATGAATTCTGAAGCCTGACTGAAACTCTTCAAATAAACCATTCCTCTGCAGATGACCAGTCAGCTGTTTTGCAACTACTCTTTCAAGAATTTTAGAAATAAAAGGAAGGTTAGAGATCGGCCTATAATTAGCTAAGACGCTTGGGTTAAGAGAAGGCTTTTTAAGTAATGGTTTAATTGTCTTAAAGCCCTGTGTACCACAGGGCTTTAAGACAAGCCTTTATTTAAGCTCATTAATAAAGATAGATTGAGTATATTTATATTTATTTATATATAAGTTTATAAATAAGTTATATATAAGTTAACTCAGAAAGATCAATCGGAGAGAAAGAGTCTAAATAAGAATCTCTATTTTTGAAAGTTGCCGTAGATAATATGTTTGTGAAGAAATTCATGAAATCATTACTAGTAAGAGTAAAAGGAATGCTTGGCTCAACAGAGCTCTGACTCTTTGTCAGCCTGGCTACAGTGCTGAAAAGAAATCTGCGGTTGTTCTTGTTTTCTTGTGAGATAGTGAGATAAGAAGTCACTGGGAACAAACGGATTGACAAAGTTATGAAAAATTGGGTGAGGTATGATATAAGATATAACCCTGGGGTCTGCAGGAACCCTAGCTGTTAGGGTGAAAAGTTGTTTCTATTAGCTCACCAAAAGTCTGACTTTGGGAGTCAGTCATCGCTACATGTAAGTTCTTCTATTTTGCGTGTAGGTAGCCTACAAAAGTGTGATAGGGAAACCTGAAATGCACTTTGCACAGTCACTAAAAAAAAAAAATGACTTCCAGTGATGTTGAAACAGCTTGTATCCAGAAGTCAATCTTCTATAATGGATGAAAAAAAGCACATTTTGAGATTTGGGGTTTTTTAATGAGGGAGGAAGTGTAGATTTATCTTTTTATTGTTAAACAAGGTAATATAACTTTTTATCTAAAGTATTTGTTTAAACATGTATACATGTATGTATATGCATGTACTTTCAAACATGTCTGGACTAAAATAGTGCCTAGTGCCTTTTTACTTTATAAAATGATTTTGTTCATAAGTAAAACAGTTAATAAATCTGTCCTTTGTCAAATCCACTTATTTTACATTCTGATAACTGTATATATAACCTCAAATAAGTAAGATAAACATTTGTATCAGAATTTAATCCAGTAGTTTTATGCTCATTGTTGCTGACACAGAAACAAACTGTCTCATTGAAGTCACTTTGCTATGAGTAAGTATTCATGTTTTCCATCTCTGTGTTGAACAAAGCAGATAAACAAGCACTGTCATGACCTAATGGAAAAAGAGCCACTTGAGCTGCCTAAAGTGCCACCATAATCAAAATGACATATTAAGCCTAACCAGTTATGCTGATGGGGCCATTAATTTACCCAAACGGTGCATTCATTAAGAAACGCTTCTGTGTCAACACACATCTCTATGTAACCTGTGGGAGGAAAAAAATCTGCTCTCTGTGTCTCAAAGCACTCCTGTGGTATTTGCACTGCAAAGGATATAATATGTACTGTTCATTTCACCACAGATGTGCAGAGACACTTTTGTCACACTGTAATGATAAGCATTACAGAATGACTGGTAAGACTGGTTTAAGTGAAAAGTAATGAATCAGTCCGAACTACACTAAAGACACTTTAGCTCCTTTTATTTCAGTGATCTCATGCACCTAAAAGATAAGACATAATTTTATCTTAACCAAACAATTGTCTACATATGCAACATCAACGCTTAACGCTTTTTACTTGACCTAACCCCACAAACACGCATACTCTTACAACCTACGGGTTAACTGGAAACAATATATCCACAAAACCACCTGTATATAGAAGTTTAATGATTTCAGCATTCTTTATGTATTTACTGTTCCTAGGGCAGAATTGGCTCACTGGAGGTGCGCACAAAAACGTCCCTCGTTTGTGAGTTTTTCCCCAACATGTGGCTGACCCTCGAATGCAGCTTTCTACACCTCACTATGTCCATCTTTCTCAAAGAGATCTTACTCATCAGGAAGAAAAACATAATTTCTTTAAGAGAGCTGAAAGAATTTAAAAACTCCAACTCCATCATTAAGTTCGATGACACAGTGGTATAAGAATAAGTATGTGTACCCATCACCCCATGTGCTGCTAAGATGTGGTGGTCAATTCATGTCTTTCTGTGAGACCAGGATATAAGAGACCTTTAGTTTCTAGCTTTAGTTGTGAGCAGTGTGTTTGGACTTTTTGTCGTTTTGCAGTATGGAGGTCCAGTATGGAGATGGAGGAATTGTTACACAGGCAGAAAAAAAACTGTCCTTAGATTTCTGAATTTGCTCTCCTGCTACTCAGTCAACAATAAAGACAATGAGCCCTTTCCAGAATCCACCATATGTCCTGGCCATCACATTATTTCCTTCATGTTTCACTGAGGAGCCAGAATACTTTGAATCAGAGCCACATAAAGTCTTTCTCTACACTTTGGGCATCCCGTCACTTTGGTCATGTTCCATGTGTCCATAAAATTTAATTCTAGAACCTTTAAATTAGATCTTTGTATTTTTCACAAATTCCAATCTAGTCTTTGGATTATTGATGCTAATAAGAGGTATGTAACTTGAGGTACAGCTTCTAAGTCTTGTGTCCAAGTCTTCTATCAAGTGAGGATTGTGATTGTCATATAATGGCAAAAACATTACACTTGACGTTACTGTTAACATACATCTGGTGAACAATGTGTATTCCTTATATTGATCTTTATTAATGTTGTTCACATTTTTATTTTGATATTTCTTTGTCTAATTATTATGTTTGCTTCATACCGAGCCCATTTAACCTGTAGATTGTGAATATCACATAAACAAAGCATCACTTACAGTAATAACATATCAGGCACTGTACAGTATAAAGCAACTGAGCTAAAATGGATTTCACTGTAGCACTCTGTGAAGGTGAGGCCATCTGAGCTACATTAAAAAGATTGCTTAAATTGTCCCTGGTTCATTGCCAGTCTCTAGCTGGGCATTAGCTGTATAAGGATATTGTCTTAGACTTGGGCATCTGCACCGTCGTCCAAATGGCAGAACTACCAAGTCATGGTTGATGAAGGGCATGACAAATGTCAATCAGTGGCAATCTTTGGTATCTGTCAGTCTAGATTTCCTTTAATTTTGTTATGTAATATACATTCATGACCACTTTGTTAGGTACACCTGTTCAACTGCTCATTAATGCAAATATCTGATCAGCCAATCACATGGCAGCAAATCAATACATTTAGGTATGCAGACATGATAAAGACGACATGCTGATGTTCAAACTGAGTATCAGAATGGGGTAGAAAGGTGATTTAAGTGACTTTGAACGTGGCACAGTTGTTGGTGAATGATGGGCTAGTCTGAGTATTTCAGAAACTGATTTGTGTGAGATGTGTGGGATTTTCCCACACAACCATCTCTAAGGTTTGGAGAGAGTGGTCAGAAAAAGAGAAAATATCCTGTAAGTGGTGGCTATCTGGGCAAAAATGCCTTGTTGTTTAAAAAGGAGAATGACCAGACTAGTTCAAGCTGACAGGAAGGCAACAGTAACTCTAATAACTGCTCATTACAACCAGGGTATACAGAAGAGCATCTCTGAATGCATAACATCTCAAACCTTAAAGCAGATGGGCTACTTCATCAGAAGACCACACCAGACACCACTCCTGTCAGCTAAGAACAGGAAACTGAGGCTATAATTTGCACAGGCTGACCAAAATTGGACAATAGAAGATTGGAAAAACGTTCCCTGGTCTGATAAGTCTTGATTTCTCCTGCAACATTCGGATGGTAGGGTCAGAATTTGGCGTAAAAAACATGAAGATGCTAAAAAACATGCATCCTTGTATCAGTGGTTCCGGTTGCTGCTGGTGGTGTAGGGGATATTTTCTTGGCATACTTTTGGTTCCTTAGTACCAATTCGGCATAATTTAAATGTCCAATTGTTTAAATGCCCAACTGGGCATGTCACAAAGCTCAAAGCATCTCAAACTGGTGCCCTGAACATGACAATGAGTTCACTGTACACAAATTGCCTGAACAGTCACCAGATCTCAATCCAGTAGAGCACCTTGTGGGATGTGGTGGAACCAGATACACGCATCGTGAATGTGCAGCCAACAAATCTTCAGCAACTGCGTGATGCTATCATGTCAGTATGGACCAAAATCTGAGGAATGTTTCAAGCACCTTGTTGAATCTATGCCACAAATAATTAAGGGAATTCTGAAAGCAACAGGGGGTTCAACCTGCAACTAACAAGGTGTACCTAATAAAATGTCCAGTGAGTGTGTATAAAGAAAATCTCGCTCTCATTCCCTGGGGAGGGTGGTATGTGTCTGTGTTCATCAAGCTCTAGTCCTCTACCAGAGGCCTGGGAGTTTGAGGGTTCTGGGCAGTATCTTAGATGTTCCTAGGACTGAACTTTTCTGGACAGAGACCTCTGCCTGGAATCTGCTAGAACCACTCTTCCAGTTCGGGGGTTACAGTTCTTTATGCTCCTATTACCACTGGGACCACTTTGTTCCTTCAGCCCCTGGTACTTCTCTGTTTTCTCGCGCTCCTTCTTTCTGATGTTGCTGTCTGCTGGGATTGCCACATCTATCACAACTACCGTCTTCTGCTCCTTGTCAACCACCACTATGTCTGGTTATTTGGGATTTGCCCTGATTTGCCACAAACCAGGTTTTCCTAGACCTATCCGAGCACTGGATCCAAGCACATGGGAGTATTTGACTTAAGTTGCGCAGCACTACCTCTGCCACCAAAGACGGGCTTCACCTGTTTTTATACAATGTCATACTGCTCTGTTTCCAGGAGAAAGTACTTTTAAATGAAAACAACAAACACAACTAATTTTTACAAGACAGGGCTTCTTTAAAACAATTTTTCTAAACATATGGTTTCTAACATTTACCCCATCCCTTTAAATTACCAAATATAAGGGAGCATTTCCCAATGAAAGTGCTGGTTAATCCTCATTCAGTGGCCTTTTTATCATGTATGTAGCATGATATGAGAAGAGATTGCTGCCATAGCTGAAGAAGGAAATGGAACACACAGTACTAGACACAATGTGATTCAGAAATTAATCTGAGTGGTAGATTTAACACCACAGCAATGACCAACACAAATAGAAAAAAAACTCATATTAAGTATAACTGCTTTAATAAACTCTCCTGGGTGTTTCAAGATCCAACACCAATAGCCTCCTGCTCAATATTATCAAGAGCAGCTTCCGACTTAGCACTTATATAATATAATGTCATCTAACTGCTCAAAAATTATTAACTTAACTGCCAGGGCCCCCAGGAATAGCAGACATGAACTCTTAAACTCAGAAGTTGTTCCAATTTGCAGTACCAGCAGCTGCCTTGCAAGCAGGAAGTCTACTCTTTTATATATTTATTTAGTCTACACAGACATGATTAAGAACCATAACACTTGAGAGTAATAAACACTTATGATATATGAGCTTGGACATCTTCCAGGAAGCATTAGTCTTTCAAACAGTCAACTAATCATTGCTGCACTGGATACTTAGTGTAACTGCCGAGCTGTTTGCCTGGCTGCCCCATGTTGCCAGTTATCACAGATTTGCTGTTAGTTACATGTGTCAGTTTAACTCAAAAAATGATAGAGCAGAGATGGAACCTGAAATTGTGATGTATTTATATAGCACTTTTTTAGTTTTACTGACCACTCAAAGAGTTACAGTCACATTTTTTAACCATACATACATACAGCACTTTATTCCAAAGCACTTTATCTACTTCAATTCCATGGTCAATTTAGAATCACTAACATGCATGTCTTTAGACTGTGGGAGGAAGCTAGAGTAGCTAGAGAAAACTCATGCCTGCACAGGGAGAATATGCAAACTCCATATAGAAAGGCTCAAGCCAACTAGGAGATTCAAACCAGAAACCTTCTTGCCATGAGTTGACAGTGGTACCCACTGCAGCACTGTGCAAATATTGTATTGAAAACTGAAACAAATTACGATTTTTTGTCATTGCCTCCATTAAAAAGACATGCAGACTAAGATAAGGTCCTGATGTGATGATTGTGTACCAATAAATTTTACTGTTTTTGTATGTTCATGCTGCTTGTTGAGCTGCTGAGGTCTGATTTTTTTTTTATAGCAGATATCCAAGAAATAAATAAACTAGAAGAGATCAAATTCTACCTTTTAGATCTTAACTTATAATGTTGTTGTTGTTGTAATTGGTTGTGGCATGGCTCTAGAAATTGCACTCTGTCATGCCAAATCTTATCTCCCTAAGATGGTGAACAAATATGAAAACTGCTAAGCATTGGCATGTTAGCTCAAAGCTTTAATTTTTACAAAGTACAGCCTCAAAGAACCTCGCAACAATTGGAATAAGAGTAAAGTGCAGCCTACAAAGGGCCATGTAGCTGTCATAAAGCTGCACATCTGTCAAGTTCAGTAGATCCTTGTAGTACCTATGTTGATTGTTGAAATAATTTAAGATATTTTGACAGGGGAAGGAGGGGAATGAGCTATACTGCTGATTAGAGTAATGCCTGAAGTTCAATACTCAGAGCCTTATATAAAGCAAACAATAAAGTGGAGACAGAAGCACTAACACAGGAACTCTCAAAGGAAGTTAATGAGAACTTCTGAGTAATCCTCTCACCATTGCTAAAAGTTTTGCAACAGAAATACAAGCACAGGTGCAAATGGATGACAGGAACAGCTGATTTATTAATGTGCCTCTTTGTAATGTAAACTGTAAAGCTGTTTTTTGTTTGTTTGTTTGTTTTGTTTTGTTTTTTCATTAATAGTCTCTATAGGGTAGCAGTGTACACTGTATATTACACTTTCCATAATGGGTATTTTTCTTTGTTGAAGTCTATATCATTGTTTTTAATAAGAGGTAAAGTAGACCATTGTGAGCTCCTTGGCAAAAACCAGTTCATATCTCATGGACACTTTGTCAGTGACAGCTGTATACTGCATAGTGGATACATTGTTAATTAACATGAAACGATGAGCAATAAATGTAGTAAAAGTGATTTTGGACACAGTCCAAGACTTTACAGGTTGAGTAGTACTGCTCATAGTGAATAAATCCATCTTCATTTGTACCTAAAGGGGGTGTCGCTTTTTAATAACCATATTAAGTCAGTTTTGGGGTTGTATTTTTTTATTTTTTTGGCTTACTAAAAAAGTTGTTCATGCTGGCATGCAGCAACAGACAAGACAAAACAAACAGAATCTTCTTCCTCTCATTCGAAAGTGATAAAAGAATCACTCAAATTTGATGCAGTTAAATGAGTGGCCTTATTATTTTTTTTCTTTTATTTTGCTACAATATGCAGTAGTCACGAGCTGTAAGAAAATACACCCTCAGATCTACAAAGCCTGAAGGTCCTAAAAACCTTATTTGACCAAAGAGTTGCTTTTTCATACTACATGGCTTCATTTCACATTGATGAAAGTGACTCATCAAGGAGAGAGCCCTATATGCTGAAATGTATGCATAGTCAGCTATTGCATGCACCTGCAATAGTGATAATAGTGATTAAAATAAAGTATCTTACATAGCATAAAGTGATGGCTGCCCTTTAAACACAGAAGACATGACCTTCCATCTGCAGAGGATTCTGCTGTGTAAACCTGTTATCATCCAACACAACCTTGAGTGAACAAATGTTACATTTTTAAAATTTCAGTGAAGCTGAAAAAAGGTAAATACAAGACAAAAATGAGAAAAAACAAATATAGGGCAGAATAATAAATAGTGGACACACAGGCAGATACTGAGCAGTTTTTGTTCAACTGTATTTTAAGTAGTCCAAATTCTACTTTTTATTCTTATAACAACAATAACAACAATAATAATCATAATAATAAAAAACATGTTTTAGTTGCTTTTAGTTTTTGGGGTGCACAGAAGTAAAGTGTGGCCTACTCAAAAATTGAAAATCAGTATTTATTTATCAGTTTATTTATATTGGTCAAAATATGATGTCGGTTTATCATATGCATTTGTCAGAATAGTGACCCTGGAAGCCACTGCAGTGAATTACAAAATAGTTCAGGGTAGCTGTCACCATTTAGTCAGAATAATCACAAATTATTCTGACCTGATCAGAAATGATCATGACTACCAGTGGTGAAGTACATGCTTGCCAAGTGATAAGAAATTTTATATTAATTACAGTTTATTTTAATTAAAAAGAATGACATAGATTTGTAAAACTAATTATGATTGTTGTGTTAATATGTGGATGAAGAAAAAAGAGACACATTCTCATATTAGCTATAAAATTAGTCTGATGTATTATTCATTAGCTTCAAAGTGTAAGACAAGGTAAAATGAATGGACAAATTACACATTATCATGCACAAATATGAATAATACCAAAGTACAGCATCGCAGCTGGCTCATTTTATGGCAAAAACAGATGAATGAGAGAAAAGATGATAGTGAGCTCTGCAAGCTCTTCATGCTCAGACTCCAGTGATCATTTTTAGGCAGTACAGAGAGAGTCAGCAACAGGTCATCATAGTTTGGGGAAAAGTGGAACATACTATCAGGGGCCCCCAATGGTGGGAGAGGCCCTCGCAAGCCTGGAATGAAACATTTGTTTTAGTTTCAATGTTTTATTTCTAAGTAATTAGTGTTATAATTAAACTGCCTGAATAAATCGGTTGGGTGATTGAACTTTGATTCCACTTTCACCCCTTACAAATGACACAAAAAGTCCCCTCTATGACTGGGCAATAAAATGATAAATATAATTATTGGAAATAACTTTCCTTGATAGAAATATGAAGTCGATAGAATTCATTCCATCCATTTTTTGACAGACAACACGAAAGGCCAATGACAATGAGAAGAGCACTGCACCAAACCAATCATGTGGCTGGAATAAGTTAGAGCCACGCCAGGTTAGGTTGACGCACACAGCGTAGGAGGAGCAGCCGGCAACAGCACGTGCTAATGTTTGGGCTACTGCAGCCGTACACATCAGTACAAGTAGGAGTGTGAGTGAGATAAATGACAAAATGACAACAGAAATTGTTAACGAAAACTTGAGCCACAGCGTTACTAAACATGACACCCCAACGGACTCAACCCAAGGCGCAAAAGAGCCTTGGCTGAAAAGAGCCTTGGGCTGTTTCAACATTGTTGAAAAGAAAGGTTCGAGAAATTCAGTAATGTGGAAATATTTTGGCTATTTAAAATCCGACAAAGAAGCAGAGTAGCGTGCACTGCAAACTGTGTTTCCACAAAGGCAGGTAACACTGCATTTTACAAAAGACACGATGCCAGTGAGCACAGTTGAAAATGCTGGATTTAAGCTGCTGATTTCAGTAACTGACCCTTGTCATCAACTCCCTGGGCATAAACATTTCTCTCAGATGCCACTTTCCCAGCTGTACACTTAGTGTAGAACAACAGTTGAACAGCTGTGTCATACTTTGCTACCACATAGGATTTGTGGTCAAGTCGCACATCTGACCCATATATGAGCCTGACTGCCCACTTCACTGAGACGGTACTGGACTTCTTGTGCTTACATTTTTTTATTTATTTATGTATTGCCTTGGCGTATACGGGGACCACAATTGAGTGAATATGTCAGTTTTGTTTATGATCTCCTTTGTTCACATTTGAATGTTTCTTGAACTTGTACTGATCATACTATATACAGAATGTTTTTTGTTTTTTGTCTTGTTTGTGGGGTTGTTTCCCAACAATTTAAAACTGTTTGAATTTCTACAAAAGAAATGATAGAGCATCGTTTTTTTTTGTTTTTTTTTTAGATTTTGTATTAATATCTACATTGTTTATTTGGAACTGACCAAATAATTTAGTTTTCCATTTTGTTTGTGTTCCTCTGCAACACTTGAAGCTTTTGACTGGTCAGAATTAAGATTTTAGGTTATTATATATACCTATGGTATTTATTAAAAATACATTTGTATAATGTTCTACAGCCTACGCAACTAAACTGCTATGAATATAGTGTTACAGTTTCATAAACACAAATCAGAGTAAACACTTAATTAAACTTTCAAAATTATCAAGGTAATTACACTATTTACAATTATTATGATGTGCCTTGATGATCTGGTTTGACCACTGATGTATCTTAGTACCAAAAAGGTTGAAAACAGTATTAGGCTGTAAACAGGTTAAAAGGCTAATATCCATTGTGTATGTTTCATTCTTGTAGAGGGGTCTGTGAGTGTAGTTGATACTGAGCAAAAAAATGTGATAGAGTATGATGGAAGTAAGGAGGGAGAGGAAAATGAAGGTTGCCCTGAGGATGATAGGATGAATGAGGAGAGGACAGAAAGTGTTAGAAAAGTGTTACAAAACTAACACTGCATTTTTAAGGTTTTTATACCACAGGAATCATAAATAAAAATAAAGAAAATGATACATTCTTAAGCTTGATACTCCAAGCAAAACTCATGAAATCATAAAGTAACTGTAGACTACAGTATGTTGAGAAATGAAGGATGAAATGTGAGATTAAAAACTGTGCAGACTTATCAACATAACATAATTTTTTATTGAATAAATATGAACAGTTCATTACTGGCTACTCTAATGACCACTAAAGACTGTTGTGTACAGTTGTACAGCTTAATTATTTTTTTTTTTTAAAAAATCAAAAGATGCGTGGGTTATGTCACAAAAACAACTGAGGAACCACATAGGTCTGAAGCCTAAGAGTAACATTTATAGAATAATTATGCACATCAACTAAACAAGTTCAGAGCTTAAACATGTAACCACAGCCTTTCCAAGAATAATTTAAGATATTTTTTTAAAATGTAATTAATATGTGCGATATTCTCAGCCTCATGTTTCCCAAAGAATTAAATCCCCCTTCCACTTAATTTCCATTTAATGTAAATATTTACCATGAAATAATGTTTAACAGTTTAATGAAAGAATCAATAAATATTCTTCTATAGTAGATTTCTAAGAAAACAGTCCGCTCTGATGACAGACTTTTAATAAATTTTTTACAAGAAAATTACATCCTGAATATTATTTATTCTGCCTATTATTTATCCAAAATATGGGATAAATAAAGTATATTGTATCGTATTACATCTAGACATTTTATATTATATATGCATGATATGAAAGTTTTACCAGAATGCAGTAAACAATGATGTAATGTTAATGTTACTCCTTACAACCTTGAGTCTTACACATTAATGCCTTCTATATGTCCATTTATGCCAGGGAGCCCATAGTGTGATAATTCTTCCATTACCACATTGACGTTCTATTTTATCTCCCCCTAGCTCCAAAGGGTCACTCACAGGTTATGGAGTAAAGTCAGATTTGGTTTGTTCTCTTCCACTTGGAGGGTCCTTAAATACGAGGAGGAAACACTTGCTTGGGGAATAAATAATTTGTCCCTGAAGGAGTTTCAGTGGGCTCAGAGCAAATGACATGGCCAAGAAATATGTTGTAGACAAGAAATATCCACACACAGTCACCCAGTTTTCTGACCCTGACACATGAAAATAGGCCAATTAGACACCCCCAACCGTTTCCAACACTACTGCACTCTGTTTTCACAAAACTAAAAGAGAGAGAAGACACAAGCCAGCAACTCCTTTGATGATAATTGAAGCTCAGTGTCGAACGTGTATGAGCTTTCTTTAATTGAGCTGGGCACAAAGCAAGCCAGGGAAAATATCCATGCTCAATTTTACACATTAGGCTAAATTTGCTGGAGCACTTTCTTCCACTTGTTTTATATACAATTTTGTGCAGACTACAGTAAATGCAATAGATCAGATGACACAAACTCCATTCCCACCCCCAAACTGAACTACAAAACTATCAGAAATTAAAGAGGCTCATTTTAAGTATTAAGTATGCTAATGGCTAAAGCATGTCGGACATTTTTCAGTCTTCAGAGATTGAGCAAGCAGCCGGCCTATTCTGCAAGAATCATTTGTTGATTTATCAGCCTGCTCAGGCCAAAATTCATTAACGGCTGTGAGTCTGTCTCACAGAGAGCTTATTCTTGTCAGATGAAAGGGAAGAAAACTGTAAAAAAAAAAAAAAAAGGTGAGACGTGACACAAGAGTTTCACAGTGTCATCAAGAAAAAAACCCATCCCGCTTCTCCTAAGATGGTTAATAGAATGCATAGTAGACAATGTCTAATAGGATATATTCAACTTCTAAAACAACTTTCACACTTTTTTAATTCACTTTAAATAAAGCAGCTTGTCTTCTGATAAAATCACAATCCAAGGACCATGTTCTTTGGGTATAGCCTCTGGAAACAAAGATGTGTCGCTACATACAATGTAGTGACTAAAGTGTCTACAATATGGTCAGAGGAATAACATTCTGTCTTGAAGTGTCAAGAAAGTCGGATCAAATATATCTTTTCTAAATTCTACCTTGATATATGTCTGTCTTAAAATTTTATATGGATTTTTTAATAAAGCCATGGAAAAATATATTCATATCTCTTGTGATGTACCTCACAAAGCATTCCATTACTAAAAACAATAAATCATGGGCAACTGGAGAAACAAGAAAGCCACATGATAATAGTTGCCATGGTAATGTGCCAATGTGACACACAGAGTATAAGTAAAAAAAAAAAAAAAATCAAAAATAACTAGAAACTGTAATCAATAACAAACATTGAAAATATGCCAAGCATCAAACCACTTATTCTTTTTTTAATCTAGTTAGTATTAGTATTGTAGAGAATATGGTTTCATAAATAGGGTGACAGTGATCCATCAGCACCGAATCAGTGGCTGCAGAAGTGACTTAATTGTGTCTACCAACCTACCTTCACTGATCTAGCTATTGGCCTATCTACTGTATTTATACAAAGAAAGATTTGTAGATATTTGAGATTATTAGTCATATAAAAATATGATGATTTATGTTTTTTATCCTCTGAAGGAGAAGGCTGAAAATTTTGAGTATTTTCAAACCAAAATGTAAAAAAGAAAATGTAGTGGTGACTCAACCTTCTTGCAGCTGTATCTTAGTTTAATATTCAGCCAAGTATTCCATTTTAAGATGTCTTGGCTATAAGTGAATCAAGCTTAGTACTCATAAATTGTAACCTGAATAGTTTTGCCTTATGTAAGTAAGACTGCTAAGATGAATTTTACTTAGCCATTCTTAATGAAGGGAAACAGGGAGAAGAGGCTGAGGTATGCCAAATTACACAAGAACTGGACTGAAAATCATTGGTAACAGGTCTTCTGGAGGGATGAATCCAAATTTGAAATTTTTGGTTCAAACTGTTATCAGTACATATGGAGGACATCAAGAGAGATATACAACAGTGAGTGTCGAGAGTCTGTTTTGTTTTGTTTATTGTTTCTTTCTTTCAGGGACTATGTACAAAATGCATGAATCCCACGCTGGGAAGAGATGCTTTGTACCAAATTTAGCTAATAGCTAATTTCCATCTACAGTGCCCAGGCAGGTAAATCACAATGAGATGCAATAAAAATCAGTCATCTGTAAAACACTGTAGAGGCTCTGTCATGGTTTGGGGCTGCATTTTAGCCAGTGGTGTTGGAGATCTTGTTAAAATTGATGGAATTATGAATGCAGAAAAGTAACAGGCTCATTAGAATTGTACAAACTCTGTTTTTGCCTCAAATGCTGTATTTCCATTCATGTTTGCATTTGTTTCAATAAACCACTGCACCTACTTTCCATTTTCCTAGCAAAAGAAATTAGCACATTACTGTGCTCAAGACTTTTGCACAGTAATCTATGTAAGTAACTTGTACTCTATGTTTTATCCACTCTGGTGGCTATTTCTGTGTTTGTTTATACATGCATGCTTAATAGTTCTCCATCTGCCTGGAAATCTGGTAAGATACCCTAGCCTTCTAGCCCAGTCTGCACTGAGATGAGAAAGAAAAAAAAAAAAAAAAAAAACTTTAAAAAAAATGA